>SRPT01000869.1:0-13067 GCA_018360205.1 Claviceps digitariae
AAAAAAAAAAAACTAAAACAAAAACTGGACAGGATAAGTATTCCCTCGTAAGCACTACTGCATCAAGACTAGCAGAACATAATACTCGAAGCATCCTTCTCCGGATCTTCATCTCGGCCATCATCGCCATCTTCCTCACGCCAGGTACGCTATCTCCGTTGCAGCGGCTCACCTTGAAGTCCAATCGTCGACGACCAGCATGTTCAGGATTAACTCGTTGAAACAAAAAAAAAAAAAAAAAAAAAAAAAAAAAAACCGTGCAGCCAACGTCCGCGGAACATGCTACGAACTTAGCGCCGCTGTTGCCGCGGTTGGCGCTGCAATGAGCGCTCCGGCATTCATGCGCCAGCCGAAACTGCTTTGGGTACCGTTGCTGCAAGATCTGCGACATGGCTTGTGTGATAATGCTGGTCGCGTATCTATTTGTTTCTGGCTAGCGGGCGGGGACGACAAAAATTGAGGCCTGCTCGCGATTTCATGGCTGGAAGGAGGCGATTAACCAGGACGATGGCGACGAGGCCATGCGCTGTGCTGTGCATGTGGCAGATGGGGGCGGTTAGGCGTGAGGAAGAGGGACCGAGTTTTTTTTTTTTCCTTATCTTTTTGTTTATTTGTTTATTTTTTTGTTTTCTTCTTCTTTTTTCCCTCGCCTTTTTTCTCAAGGTAAGCTTTGCTAAGTAACTGGGCGTACTTGTGCATACCAAATATATAAGGATGCATCACACCTCCTTCACGCCCCCTTTTCAATTGCACTATCAATGTCGACATGTCCTCTCCGCTGTCTGCCAACTTGCCCTGCCTTTGTACAATGGAGTCGGTGGCACAGCAGTCTTATATACATACAAGACACTCCTGCAGCGGTATCGCCTGTTCTCAGCCAGCCCGTCTCCATCCGTGGATGAGATCGCTGAAGTGGTTCCTGCGGTTCTTGCCGCACCAACCAGGACAAAACGCGGTGAGTTCGTTTCCTCGCGCCACTGAGACAATGCTTCACTGGGGCGTCGATCATGGAGCAGGGATTGGTGGAAAGCAAGATGGGTCGTAGGGTTTCGAAAAGCTGGGCGGATTGGAGGCCGTGAGATAGGGTGGATTTGGGTAGAAGATGAAGAGGCGAGAAAAAGTGCCACGGTCTTGCGGACTGGATGTCTGTGGTCAATATCCAAGCTGTCATGACCAAGCAGAGCCCTTTCCGTCCTTGTCTGTTGCATGCCGCTTCCAATCACGGTCTAGACAATGACGTAAGCTCGGATTCGCATGCCCGAGCTGAATTGCTCGATGATTGGGCAGCATGTATGGCTGATCGTCAATCGTCGGTAGCTTGTACCTTGTCATTGAAACTTGACATGTCGCCGGTGGGGTGCAACCCGGACATGCAAAGATGACATGCAAACATGATTCTGTGGCCTCGAGTTAAACAAACGCCAATGACATGCAGTCTTTTGGCAAAATGTCGCCTCGGTCAGACTAAGCTCGGAGTCGATTGAGCATAATCTGTATGTCGACTCTCGAGTGTCGACAAGGAGATGGTAGTTGCCAGTTGATCGAGGTGGAAGCTTGAAAATTCAATGTTCCTATTGGCTCGGAAGAGTGCCCACCACCACCAGTAAGCACCCTCTGCAGCAAATCACAAGTCTCACCCAAAGACCTCGCCCTCGCCCCTCGCAAAGGAAAATAGACACAAAAAAAAAAGCCACCAGACACGATCCACGCCGCTTCCGAGTTTTCTGTTTTCTGTGATACTTGTGCTGCAGTCTGTCACGTCTAGTCTGTGCCACAAGACCTGCAACAAAACGGGGTGGCTCCAATCCCCAACGGCGCCCATCTCTGCCTCCATCTCCCAACTATCTTAAGCCCATGATAAGCCCATGGCCCCGGATGTGGAGTCAAGAACAAAAAAAAAAAAAAAAACCAAATATCAAGACAGCCCCTGAACCAAGATTCCTTAGCCTCCCCACAAACGCATCCTTTTCTGTCACGTTATGTGCCTGCGTCTTGCTTTCCAAGCGTAGGATCCTTTCGTTCATCTTGGCCATTTTCCCAGTCTTTTCAGTCCGTGTCTTGCATTGAAAAAGCTAGCGAGCGAGCGCGTTGCACGGCATTGACAGACGAGGCACCCCTTTTTGCGCGTCACGACGCCAATCACTTTGCACAGCTGACCTTCTGCGAGACTTCCCCTTTTCATTCTCAATTGTCGTTCTTCTTTCTTCTTTCTTCTTCTTCTTCATTGTTTGTCCTCTTCCTTACCAGTCTCTCTCTTCCTCAACTGCAGCAGATTTTCGCTGCTTAACTCTGGCAAAGATGGGCGTTCTCTCACTTTTGCTGCACCCGAGTCAATTACGTTCCGTCATCCAATGGTGCGTCTTCTGGCGATGCTCGTTTTGCGCTTGTGCTTTGATGCGGCGGTCCTCCCCCTAGCAGTTTCTGTGCTTTGCGTGATGATGTTTTGTATGCAGCACCAGCTAATCTAGATGCCGAATTGTAGGAAGCTCTGGCACAATCCCGTACACAGACGCGACCCCTCCACCGAGTCGGAAACGCTGAAAGAATGCTTTCGTTTCTTGGGCCTGACGAGTCGCAGCTTCGCCGTCGTCATTCAGGAGCTTAATCCAGAGCTTCTTGTCCCCGTTGCCTTATTCTACCTTGTCCTTCGCGGTCTGGACACCATCGAGGACGACATGACGATCCCACTGGAAACAAAAATTCCTCTGCTTCGCGACTTCCACAAGAATATGGAGGTCGATGGCTGGCAATACCACGAGAGCAAAGAAAAGGACAGGGAGCTGCTGGAAAAGTTCGACGTGGTCATTACAGAACTCAAACAGATCAAGCCCCAATACTATGCCATCATCAAGGACATCACCGTCAAAATGGGCAACGGCATGGCTGATTACGCCCAAAATGACGACATGATCAAGAACGGTGTGCATAGCATCAAGGACTACGAGCTGTACTGTCACTACGTGGCTGGGCTGGTGGGCGAGGGTCTAACAGGATTGTTCGTGGAATCTGGACTCGGCAACCCCAAGCTTGCGGAACGCCCCTCCCTGACCGAATCCATGGGTCAGTTTCTGCAAAAGACCAATATCATCCGTGACATTTGCGAGGATTGGCAAGACGGTCGGCGCTGGTACCCCAAGGAGATTTGGAGCCGACATGTCGACAAGTGGGAGGACATGTTTGACCCCAAGCACGAGGAGCAGGCTCTCAACTGCATTTCCGACATGATTCTCGACGCCATGAAGCATGTGGAGGAATGCCTCTTCTACATGGCCGGCATGCGCGAGCAGAGTGTCTTTAACTTTGTTGCTATTCCCCAGGGCATGGCCATTGCCAGCATGGAAAACATGTTCCGCAATCGCGAGGTCTTGAAGCGAAACGTCAAACTCAACAAGGGTGACGCTTGCCAGATCATGATGGACTGCACGCAAGACCTCCATACATTATGCGGCGTCTTTCGAAGATATGTCCGCAAGATCCAGAAGAAGAATGATCCCAACGATCCCAACTACCTCAACATTAGCGTACGATGCGCCAAGGTACGGGTTTCCCTCCTTTTTTTGTAACATGAAGACAATCCTCTTTCTTGTCGATATGTTTATTTTCATTCTTATTTCAACTTGTTTTTCTGTCCGCTAACATTTATCTCTCAAAGATTGAGCAATTTATCGAAACCTTATATCCTACACAAGACCCCAAGAAGCTCGCCGCACAGAGTAGCCAATTACAACAAAAGCAGCAGTCTGGAATGGACGCTGGCGAGACTGCTGTCATGTTTGGCATAGTCATGACCGCTCTTGTCTGCGTCTCTGGCATAATGGTACGGCCATTGATCTGCACCACTTGCCCCTTGAACCAAAACTAACGCGCATTTCACTTCAGATTGGCACAGCCTGGCTCATGGGCGCCCAGTTTCCCAACATCTTCAAAGAAGCCAGTCTCTTCCTCAAGCAAATCACCAGCTCGAGCTCAAGTTCAAGCAGTCCCATTCTGACAGGCCAAGACGAACTATGAACAAAAAAAAAAAAGAAAAAAAAATCCGCTCAATTCTTCCCCACAGGCGAGCCAGAAGGAAAGAATGAAAGGCAAAAAAGGAAAAACAAAAGCAACCCCGACTTCTGTTCTACTGTCACTTTATATTTTAAACTTAGTACGATGTAACTAACGAGTCACCTGATGGCGCAAAACTGGTCGCGTCAGCATTCCCCTTACTGACATGCATATATACATATATACCTAATACGAATTCCATGACGCTCCGTGCAGACCCTATGGGACATGCACTACATGAATCAGCTTTTATTTGCGGTTTTGGTTTATCCCCCCCCCCCCCCCCCCCTTCTTTCCGCTTTCTTTTTTTTACCTTTTCTATTATTTTTCTTATTTTTATTCCATTTATCCTCATTTTCGAAGCCTTTGCTAAAAGGCCCCCCCCCCGCACGGATGTCAAATTGCAATCTGGTCCTCTCCATGACCACGGTTGTGCCGTAGAAGTGCGAACATAGACCCCTGCTCCATGCTTCTCCTGTGGAATGGCCCAATCTGGATGCTTGGCATGTGCTTTGAACATGGCGAGACTTGGTTGGCGAGCTACATTACATGTTTTTTTTTTTTTTTTTTCGTAGAGGCTTGCCGTGTAGGTTGCTGTTTGAATGTCTGGAGGAGCATAACGTTGCATTACATCACGTAGACACGGATAGTATGGAAATTAAAGTAATAGAATATATACGAAGAACGGCGCTTCAAGAAAGTCACATCTGACGGCGTAAGTGGGTGTGAAATCATTTAGGTCGTATGCCTTCAAGCGACTGAGGGCGCCAACGAGGTCGCGGAACCTACAGTCGCAGCAGTACAACAGGCAAGATACCTTCCACCCCCTTATTGGCCTCTTCAGTACAGAATATGTAATAATAAAAAACGGTTGTCAAAAAAAAAAGGAGCTGTAAAAAAAAAAAAAGGGTTGTAACAACCTCTGTTGCGATACATCATATATATAAAGATGAGTAGTATCTAATACTTGGCCTTGTGATGATGGACTGATTCGCAGCTCCGTGACCTAGTTGGCGCCTTCGGTCACTGGAAGGGATACTTACTGTATTTGGTGTGGAATGGCAGGTGGTGGATGGACCATGATATGAGGCTGTGCTATATATATATTAGAATAAAAAGGACAAGAAGAAAGAAGAAGAAAGTCATGTAACGTGATAGTAAAAGAAGGAAATGCAACGTAATATATTGAACGCTCATGGCTACAGAACATGCATCATGGTGAATGTATCGTGTCTTGTACGGTAAGTGCTACATGTCATAATTCATAACTTCGTGTCAGGTCCATCCGCGAAGGGGTCATTGCGGAAACGACCTGCGTTTCCACCCCCCCTTTACGGTGTTGTGTTCATTTCCTCTCCGGCCTCAATTTCTGGTTCGTTGCTATTGCTGTTGCGGATCCTGATGCCGTTGCTATGGCCGGTGATTAGGTCCCCGGGCTGCATGTTTCCGGGCTGGCCGAGTCGGGGTCGGGCGTTTGCGTTGGCGGGCCTGATGGATGGTTGGCCGACGATGTGGCCTGGTGTTTGGGTGTTGATTCCTCCGGTGTTGATTCCGCTGTCGATTCCGCTGCTGTTTTCGCCGCCATGGACTGCGCCATTGCGGCCGTCACTGTCGGCGGCGCCGTTGTACGCAATAACGGAGGTGGTGTCTTCCCTGTTATCTTGCACGTGAGCGCCCGTTTGGGAGCCCAGACCCCTGATCAGGTCACTGACCTGAGCGGCGTCCTGGAGGTGGTGCAACCGCATGAGGTAGGCGGCCAGACCGGCGACGTGGGGACAAGCTTTTGTTTGAGAAGGAATATACATGTGTGGCCATCGTGTCAGCAGTTGTTCAACGTCACTGCTGCCTTGCGGGGTAGGTCATACAAATGAGGTTTAGAATAATCAAGAATTGATATAAAAAAAAGAAGAAAAAAGAAAGAAAGAAAGCAAGAAAGAAAGGAAAAAAAAAAACATACCCATGCTGGTGCCGCTGAGGATCCTGCTGTCGACATCAGACCGAATCCCCACCGACAGGACATTGACACCCGGAGCAAAAACGTCGACGGGCCGGCCAAAATTGGAAAAAGTAGCTTTGGTGTCGTTTTCGGGATCAATGGCACCGACGGTGATGGCGTTGGGGGCGGAGGCGGGCGATGTGTCTGCTGCGTCTTTCTGGAGGGGGTTAATGCCTTATATCCCTTTTTTTTTTTTGTTTCTTTTTAAGCATCTCTTTTCATCTGTCTTCATTCCTTTTGTCCTTTGCCTGTCTTTTTTCTCGTTTTCCCCTCATCTCCCAAACTTACATCGTTATTACCTGCAGCTACAACACAAACCACCCCCGACTTGACAACATGTTCAATGGCATGGTTCATGGCTTGGGAAAAGCCTCCCCCCAGGGACATGTTCATGACGGCCTTGCCGCGGAGATTCCTCCTGGCCACGTCCTCCATGACAAACTGCAAGCCGGACAGAATGGCCGAGTTGGGCCCCCTGCCCTGCGCGTTGAGGACCTTGACGGCGGTGATGTTTGCTCTTTTGGCGACGCCAAATGTTGCACCGGCTATGGTGCCGGCGACGTGACTACCGTGACCGTTGTCATCATCTGCATTCGGCTAGAACATGACGAGTTAGCCCAACCTTCTTTTTTTTTTGTGCTTCCCCTTTACACAACTCAGATAACGGCCAATGGTTTTCTGGTGATGATGACATGCATACGGTTGGTTGGCCGTTGGGTCCCACGTCAGCAAAACTCCCGCCGTAGCTTGCCCGACCCTGAAATTCGACGTGCGAGATGCGGACTCCCGTATCGACCACGTAGACCGTCACGCCCTCCCCAGCAGATTCGTCAAAGAGGTACGATGCTTGGCCGGGCTGCGCTTCAGAGAGGCGCTGCAGTCCCGGCGGTGCATTTGCCTGGGCCATGGTCGCGGAGGCATGATACCACTGGTCGGCCTCGACGTACGCGACCTCGTTGGCGCGATTGATGTCCGCGATCATGGCGTCGTCGGCATCGAGAGCCATGGCGCGCCACGAGTTCATCTTGAACGGCATGATGTCGGTGGATAGCTGTCGACCGTCCAGGCTTCGCTTGTTCAGGTTACGTTTCCTGATGGCCGCGGAGAAGAAGGAAATGTTGGCATCAATAGCATCGCTGCTGAAGGAGTTGTTGTATACGACAATGTACCGGTTGGGGATGATATTGGCTGCTGGGCCGTAAGCGATGGGCATGACGGGATTCGTAGGAACCGGCATGGACGGAGTAGGAACAGCAGCAATGTGCTGTGCGCAGAACAGGACAAGTCCCAGCGGAATGATTCTCGGGGAGCGCATTTTCGATATTGTGCAAGTTGATGATCTTGCCTTTGGACGGGAATCTGGCAGTTGTTTTTATTCTCGTAAAGACCCGAACCTGCGGATCATTGTAGAGAAAGATGAACAAGAAGAGCGAAGAGGAGGAAGAGGAAGAGGAAGAACGGAATAGCAACGACAGAAGGAGATATGCCGAAAAATAAAAGTGAATAACTGGCTCTATTTGTTCTGAAGCCAGAAAAGTGAAACTCGAGTCAATAGGCAGGGAACAATACGAATCGAAGAAATGAAAAAGCACGACAATGGAGTGACAGGCCCATCCGCCTGGATATACATTCACCTGCATGTCCCCCACGTCACGAAATGAAAAAAAATACAAAAAGTATAAGGCAGCACAAGCCGCGGGGAGGAGACAATAAGGAGCTGATAGATGAACTTTACACCTCTCGCCCGCTGCCACCGATGTATGGCATGGGAGGTGGAGGTGGTTTCGGCATCACTTGGCCAGTTTTCTGTATGAGATATTCGACGCAACATGACGAGAAGGTAGAGCCGAGTGTATTTTTCACAGAAGTGTCTCTTGTTCTTTGCCTCATGATGCCTCATCTGTTGGAAAGTGTTCCATCCGAGCAAGCGAATCGTCAATGTACTTTTTCCCCCTTCCTTTTTTCCTTTTCTTTCCGGCGACGCTGTTGACGTGACGTGTCAGAGCCATCCAACGGCCACAGACTTCATGTCACGGCGTCAAGTCGTGTCCAGTGTCTAGCTGTCTGGTGTGATTGTCTGACGTCATTGTCTGGCGTCATTGTCTGGCGTCATTGTCTGGCGTTAGTTTGTCTGCTGTATCACGAAAATGATGATGGAAAACCAGACTCGTGCCATTTGGGATTTGGGCTATTTGGGCATCGGACCCACATGCAGCCACCTGCAGCCACCTGCAGGCACTTGCAGTCAATACCACCAACTCAACCCGCGCTGACGATTGACACGTCTGGTGCGCACTGCGCATTGCTCGACTTTCATAAAGGGTTTGGAAACGGCTCAAAGTTCAAAAGCCTTTGCTAGCATTTGGCGTTTGATATCAACACCATGGTTGGACATGTTCGTGCCAGAGTACGCTTAGAAGACTTTCATCTGCTTCCATCATCACTCACTCGGAATTCTTGCTCGGGAAAGACTTGGGATGCGGGAGCTCTCTTCAATGTGATGGCGTCTTTCCCACACATTATCACTGCTGTGGTCAGATGTATTCACAGACTCGCTTGATATTCCGACGAGACCCCCTATTCAGCTTTACAACATGACGACCCCCGCTACAACGACAATAGCAGACACGTGTAGCATAACTACGACCGGTGTCGGCGTGAAGATGAAACCCAGAACCTATTCCCTTCAAGATGCTTCCTGTCGCAATCATGAGGTATCAAAGCGGGGTCGGAAAACTTGGACGGCTGGTCCGGACTTGGGCTTGTTGTTGACGATGTTGAAAATGTCATCCGCTCGATCCAAAAGCCTGTAGGCTTCAGTCAATCACAGTTGTGTTTATTGGCATGCTCTGAGCAGCCATGCCATATTTGCTCGTGATCAGCGGAGCCACATGGTGTTGATGCTGATCTTCAGAAAGAACCAGTGCATCCGCAGTCTGCAAGAAAGAGGTACGTCGGCCGACGGCCATTTCTGAATCAGAAACGGTCAAAGAATGCAACGCCCTGGATTCATGTTGATCGATTTTGTGAGCCGGTGTTTCCTGGAAACCCCATCATTTTGCTCTCGAGCAATAAAGCTGAAAAGACAGATACCATGTCGTACGTACGTATGTATTTATGTACAATGTATGTACATACATACTTCATATTTACATATGTAGTACATATCTGCACGCAGTATCTCCCAATTTACGAATGCTTCAAGACTTGGCATAGGGCTCCTTGTCAACATTGCATCGTCTCCCTAGCCACGCTTCTCATTGCTTAAATTGGGCTTAGCAATCTGTACAAGGCAAGGTTGCAGAGCTGCCCGCGCTTTCTCGTGCAGATCCAAAGACTCCTTTTCTGCAAGGGCGGTATTGACGCTAACGAGACTAGCGATATGCTCAAACGCTCGAGTGCAAAAAGCTCTCTGGCTAGTATACAGAGCAGCCTATCTCAAATGGTCAAATGGACCAGATATATGTGCCGCGGCACTTGACTCGGTACTCGGATCGGTAGTCGTCGTCATTGTTGCGTCCAGAACTGCAGGAATGCCGCGACCGACACGAGATTCCAGGTGCAAGCAAGGTACGAGGTACGAACGAGTTGCGAAGTGCGAGGTGGCGGGGTTTTGTCCGGCCAAAGCAGGCCAGCCACTCAGCGACGCGGAAGCTCTCCAAGGAGGGGAGGGACAACGCTGTTGAATCTCATCAATTTGATGTCTTGATCTGGATTTGGGTCCGAGGGAGGAGTTGAAGCCAAAATCCACGCACAATGGTGGTGGTGGGGGTTCAAGTCGGCCTGGTCACGGGCCATGTGGCCACTCGGCAGAGTCGGTGATGCCTGGTGATGCACACGTGAAGGGAAGCAGGAATATCGTGTTGATCCCCAGGCAGCGAAAGGAAAAGATGAAGGGGGGGCATTGCAGCTGCAAATTGAGGCATAGAGGAAGTTGTGTAATTCATTTACCAAACAAGAGGCCGGTGGTGGTAACAACAGATCTGGTCTGGTCTGGTCTGGTCAGTCTGGTGGGACCAGACAAGACAAAATGTCTGGAAATTCCCGACATCTGGAGCCTTGGACCCAGCCGCTGGCCCCACGAGCGGATCCGCCCAGCCTGCGCCAGGGTAGGGGGCAGTGGTCCCCTGGCCCCGACGAATCCAAACCACCAGACAAACGGCTTCGTGAAGAGGGAGGGAGGAGGGAAGGAACGTCCTGCAGCAGGAGCCGGCAAGGCAACCGGCGCCAGCCAAGCCAGCCAAGCCAGCCCAGCGCAGTGTACATGCCCGACGGCCCCTCCAGGTCTCCACTGGTCAGCTGTCAAGGCCTGATGCGTGCTCGTGTTGGCGGCTGGTGGCAGCTGGTGGCAGCTGGTGGCAGCCCAGATTGCTATCGTTGCCAGTGTCGAGTGTCAAATAGCAACATGGAGTGATTTGCCCGTATTGTCTGGTGTCTGTCTGGTGTGGTCGAGTCCCAGGCCGCCGCAGGCATGCAGTATTAGCAGTATTAGCAGTACTATTAGCTCGCGGATCTTCCCACCACGCCCAGGCCCACGCCCACCGCATCCACCGCCCGTCCTGGCCGATCATCCATTGATCCAGTCAGATGCTCGTGTCGCGAAACTGCCCGGGTTTTCGGACCCTCATTTCCGCAGGGTGGTGGGCGGGTGGCAGGTGGCACACCCCCGGACACGTACACTGACTGATTGAGTCCTCGACTCCTCGACTTCTTTACTCCTTCCCTCACGCACGCACGCACGCACGCACTCATGCACTCACACTCACACTCATAATTTCGCTTTTGATTACGTTTGCCCCTCTGTTGCCCTCCCGCTGCCCTCCCGCTGCCCTCGTCGCCCTCCCTCTACCCGTTCCAGCGCTCAGCTCGCAAAAGCCTAGAAATCCCCGTTCGCTCCGACTTTCAGATTTTGGCCGACGCCGAGTCGACCTCGGTGATTCCCCATACCGTCACGCCTCTTTTTTTTTCGGCACAGTTCCCGGCTCTCTCCTTATCTGGAGCACGTCCTGGTGCCGTCTCAGCAGCGTTCGACTCTCGTACCATCCATCATTGATATTATCGATCCTCCGCAGTGTTATCAAACGAACCCGCCTTCAACGAACTCGTCACGCCTCCGCCTTCGCTGGCTCCAACCCGACGGATTTTTTTGAGGTTTGGCTGCCACCATTCCAGGCGTATTTCAACCAACAAACAGGCTTATATACAAATATATATACATACATATATATCTATACAAACATCTTCCTTCTACTATTGCACTAGTGCCACAATAATCCGCATCTGAAGATGCACCCGTTGCCGAACGAGCCAGACACCCGACAACCGCTGCAGTAAATAGACCCAAATCAGGTCATAACGACGACGACGACAAAATGGAGGCATCCAGATCTTCCTGCACAGAAAAGGCCCCCGTTGCGTTGCCCGTCAGAGGCGGCGGCGGTTTGTCAGGGGAGAATCTTATGCAGGAGCCTGCTGAACGAGATGGTTGTGACCTCGCCGACGCAGACTTCAACTCATTAATGACGTCGTCCATGGTGGCAGCCTTTCTCAACACCGCTTCGAGTCCGGCCTCTCCAGGCCAGTCAAGCCCGCCTCTGGTAGAACAAGCCAAAACTCCGACCATAATACCGCCAACGAGACCCAGCAGCACACCGTTCCCAATGCCCGACAATCGAAATGCACACGTGTGCTGCCTCTCGAAATTCGACGATGATCTCGACATAGACATGGGCAACCAGTGCTCTTCGTCTGCCGGCGACGAGAGTGAGATTCCGAATCATCCATTGCGAGCATCCAAATTTGACGATTTGCCTACCGAAGTCCACGAAGCCATCCTGGACCACTTGTTTGGCTATTGCATCTCGCCAACCTCGAGTAGCGCCATGAGGATATCGAGCTTGACCAGAAGCTGGAGCAGCGCCCTGCGACATTGTCGCAGACGAGAACTGGCCGACCTGGCTTTGGTCAATTCGGTATGGAGGGTTTTGGTCCAGCAACGGCTCTATAGACACATCAAACTCAAAGCCACCATTGAGTCCATTAACGAGGCCATGTTGCACCTCGCCGGAAAGCCCCATTTACCATGTCACATAAAGCATGTAGAAATCTGGTTCCCTGTGTTTCAGCCGACATACGGCCCACCCGCCATGACCAACGCGATGGCTTTGCCTACAGTAACATCCGACGGCTTGACCAACGCAACCTATACTCTGCCCGCGAATAATTGCGCCTTGGACCAAGTATTTCAATTTGTCTCGCAAACCATACCCTCGGTGCAGGTCTTGACTTTGGAAGGCGGCGAGCGGAGGAAGGCCCCTAAAATCGTATACTTTAGCCGCGCCGACAACCTTGGCTCTGTCTGTTCTCGTTCCCTGCAACCCATCAACTCGGTCCGCACCCTTGTCACCCGTGGTCAATGGAACCTCATTAGAGAAAGCGTCGACTTCAACACGATTCTAAGCGCGTTGCCGAACCTGAATGAATGGCAGGCATCGTATAGCAAGCCCAAGTCCAAGAGCTACATCACCATGGCTGAATTCGTGCCCTCGCTGCCCATTCGCATCACCAACCTGAGTCTTTGCCTGGAGAACGACTACCGCCGCGAGGGATTGATGCCTGCCTTTTATGCCAAGGTGGCTATGAAGACGCACATTTGCTCTCGAATGGCCGAGGTCACCTCCCGGTTGGAGCACTTTTCCTACACGGGCCGCATCTGCCACAGGTTCTTTGACATGGGCAGTCGTCTCGTGAATCCCATGACGACACGGCTACGATCAATTGACTTGACCGTGAAAAATTGCTGCCGCCATGCGTCAAGTAGTTACCACGACTTTGGATCCGGCATTCAGGAGTTGGGATTTATCGAGGCGTTTGAGAAGCTGGTCGTATCGGCCGTCAGGTCGTTGGACAAATTCAAAGAGGTCCAGTACCTCCGCATCCGCTTCGTAGACCTTGGTATGTAGGCACTATTTTTCTGTGTAGCACTTCCTCCCCTGTCTCCCCCCCCCCCCCCTTTTTTTTTTTT
>SRPT01000087.1:0-59803 GCA_018360205.1 Claviceps digitariae
TATTTCTAAATTAATAATAAAATTTAGCGTATTTTTAGTATATTTTTAGGGATTTTATACTATTTTATTTAAATTTATATTCCCTTTAAACCATAATAAGAACTACTGTGGCGTAGGCTGTGGCGTGTGATGTGGCGGGCGCCGCGCGAATAGCAATTTCCTGCCGCGCGAATAGCACTACTCCTAGAAACGGCGAAAATATTTGACAAGCCGCCGTGAAGAACTGTACTTACATACCTAAGTAGGTAAGTATCTACCTAGTAGTAGGTAAGTGGGCAGCTGTCCGACTCCTGCATTCAGTCTGGTTGCGCTGGAGGGAACCTCGACGCGGCAAGTGGAGACGTTCAATTTGAGATTTGAGTGTTGCTCCTCAGTGAATGGTCCCGTCAACGCCTTTCATATCGCGCGCCATGCCCGCGGTTTCTGCTTGCAACAAGGAGTACTCTTATATTGCATGCTACTTACCTACTGTACTTACCCAGGTACTTAGCCAAGCCAAGTAAGAAACACGATCCATGTGGTGACAGTTGACACGCTCCTCCTTGGTCGTCGAGCGCTTGCGGATGGAGATTGCCAAGGGCCGTCTACGCTGATCTGGCTCAAACATGTCTTTCTGCTTCATTCATCATTACGATGGATTGATGCGGCGTGTTTCAAGTCCAGGTGTTTTGTTTTTGGACACATGGCACATGTCGTTGTCCTCGAAGCTCGGCAACTTGGAAGGAAGGCCTCTTGCATTTTACAGACAATTACATGGCCAGGCAATTGGGTCAATACTATGCACATGCAGGTACTTGGGTGCTCGGGAGGCGCCTATAGACGCTGCATACAGTGGGCCGCAGGTACCTTTCTGTTCGCAAGTGCCTGTAAATCCATTGTTAGGCACCTGAACGGTGCGCCATGCAAAAAACACGACGACAACAGGACACGACAGCACACGACGCGACCAAATCGTCATGACGCTACGTTGTCATTGTTGTCCCCGAGCATAAATCATGGTTCATACCGGCCAGCATTCCATATACACAGGCACAGGTCACCGCTCGTCATACACGCACAAGACGCCTGGTAACGCGAATTGCGGGCGTCCTTGTTGGCTGAGCAGATGGCAAGCGCACGCCACACCCCCCTCCCCGGGCCAGCCCAGCTCCAGACAATGCCAGGGCCCTAGGCGAAACCAAGCCAAACCCAGGTCGAGGGCAGACTTGGGCGGGCATCGTGTTTGGCGTTTGTCCTGGTTGGGGTTGGGTCGCGGACGTCGTGGGGGTGGTTTCTGGGTTTCGCGCCCATGAAAGGCTCCCAGCCTGTCATGCTTTCCAGGCCTCTGTCGTCCGTCATCCGCTTCCAATAGATCCAACAGATCCAACAATACCACCACATAGCACATAGCACATAGCACATGCCACGCACCCCCCCTCCCCGGTCGAATGGGACGGGCAAGACGACGGAGCGGACGACCCCGGTCTGCAGCACCACGCCAGCACGCTCGAGATGGTTGGTGGTGGTGGTTAGCAGACCAGCACGAAAGCAGAGCAGAGCAGGCCAGAGCAGAGCACGCTGCTCCTCCACCCCCTCCCCCCCACGCCGCTGCTCCCACGCCCTGATCCACTCGTCCGTCCACTCGTCCACTTGTGCACGCCAGAACCACACCAGACCACGCCAGATGCATTCTCACCCGCCGCAGCCCACTGGGTCCAGGCAGGTACAGTGGGTGTACGGACAAGCACAAGTCACCGGCTGGTGCGCTGGCCCCGTCAGCTGGAGACGGCAACAAGGGCCCCAGATACCCGCTGGATTACTGGATTGCTGGGCTCGCTGGCCTGTCCCCGTCCCTGACCCTCGCCGCTCCTCCTGCCAGGGCCCGCGACACCTGGATTCAGCGTCAGGGAACGCGCCGACGCCGAGTACCCTCGCTGCTCGTACCCAGCCTGGTTCCCAGTCCACCACGTCCACCCAGAACGGTTGGCTGGCTGGCGGGCTGGCGGGCTGGCGGGCTCCAGTCCCCTCCCCAGTCCCCAGTCCATTCCCCGTCCCAGTCTGTCATGTTGCCGGCTTAATAACGCTGGTCGGTCTGGTCTTGCCTGGCACGGTACTTTGCCAAACCTTGCCAATACCTGCCTCTCACGGCAAGCTTGCTTGCTGGGTTCGGGTCACTCTCTGCTCTGGCGCTCTCCTGCAGTCCTGGTTAAAATTATCTCTCCGCCAGTCCTTGTTCCTCTCGTCTATTCTCCTCTTATCATTTTTATGCCACCTCCCACCTCCTACTCTTTCTTCCCTCCTGCTTCTCCTCCTCCTCCTCTTCCTTGCCCTTACCCTCTCCCTCTCCTCACTTCCTGTCCAAAATTATTCCCTCCATCCATCCAGCCTCATCTTGACCTGTTCGAACCAGCAGGTCTGTATTGAGTGTGGCAACTGGACAGAGGAGAATCCCGCCAGACTCTTCGACCCCTTTGGCCTTGGACCTTCCCCCCCCCTTCCCTCTCAGCCGCAGTCTTGAACAGGAAGGATAGCAGATTGGAGTCATCCAAGCCCGGCCGAGCCTCCGAGTCGAATTGAACAACGACGAGATTGAAGACGATTTGTTTGGGTCAAGTTGGTGAAATTGAGCAACACCTTGGCTGGTATTTTTGCTTTTTTTCTCCGACCTATACGCCTAGTTTCCGTTCCTAATAGGCTCCCTGACCGTCTCCCGCAATACAAACCCCCTTGAGAATTCCTCGGCCCCGATCCGAGGAATTTAAAATACAATCTGCCCAACCCACTCGCCCGTTCCCCCTTTGGTATCCGTCGACGTGGCGAGTATCGGACGTCCCTTCCCGAGACTGAATCACTTTTTCAGTATCGACATTGGCTGCATTGTGTCCTCTTTGTTTGGGGTTTTTTCGTCGTTGCAGATTGGTTCAGCTCTGCCCCTACTTCCCATTCAGTTGGGTTCCGCCGAACGAAACGAAAGAAAGTGTGTGATAATACTTTGCTCGGCATCACATTTGTCTTGCATGCCATATTTTTTCTCTCTTGGTGTTGCAGAACTCAATTCTGCTTGCATTTCTCTCACACCCTTCGTTAGTCAAACTCGCCGACACTGCAATCTTTCGTCAGCCCAGCCAGCGTCTTTCATTCATTGCCTGGAGTAGTCCCGAATGAGCGTGTTTGTTCTTGTCCCAGGCCTCATCATCTGGAGCGATTCTGAGTTCACTGCACCAAAGTGCCCAGCGACAAGCTTCCAAGTGAACTGTCGAGTAAACTGAGCATTGCATCTCGCAGGTATGTCCATGTGGAGCAGCAGCGCCGCCCCTCCCCTTTTCCCCCATATCCCTCGAATTGAGTTTCCGATGGCGTTCACCAAACTACTCAAAAAAACTGCCCTTTTTGAGTTACATGCCGTGGCCGTAATTCTAATATCATCCTAGCTTTCTCCACTGTCGCGGTCGCCCCAATTCTGAGCATTCGTGCGGGAGACGTTCACTCGTTCGTCCTGCTCAAATTCTAGGATTTGTCTTAACCCGCCCTCTGCCTCTTTCTTGTCCAGAGCACTCTGCATATCGACGGTAAGCCACTTCTCCACCTTTTTTTCTCGTCTGCCCTCAACTCCTCGCCCGTCTCCTCGACTGTTCCCTCGTGTCAATCCCAGCACATTCCTTATGACAGCTCAAAAAGCTCGTCCAGCGTCCAACAAAGGGAGCCTCACACCAGGGAAAAGCAAGTGACTGGGTCCCTAAAGGGATGCTACCTGCATGGCAAACGTATCTCGCGTCACCAACATTTAATCTTTCAGTTCGATTTCTACAGCGTGTCTCGCAGAGCTGACGAATGTTGTCGATAATTCTACAGATCCATCCTTGTGTGGGCAGCGTCTTCTTAAACAGCCCCTCCTTTGTCCAATCTCTTTTCCATTGACTTTGCATTCTATCGAGTCCATGGTTTCGCTTTCGCTCCCAGCCACAGTCACTCTTTTCTATTGACCGTTTTTACCACGCTCTTTTTAATATTATAATATCCTAATTGCCCGCGCGCGTTACACTCCTTGACACGCGCTCGAGCCTCGTTCTTTTTATTAAGTTTTGTCTCCGACTTTCGAGATTCTTGCGGCCTTTCTCACACAGTCACCGTCTTCAACTTTTGACAGACTTCTTGACGTGTGTGCCTTTGCCGCCTCACAGTAATCACATCGTTTCCACCTTGACAACTTGAGGCAAGAGATACTTTACGAATCGCCATTTCAAGTTGCCGACAATCAGCCAGTATGGGTTTCCATCATGCCGACGACACCTTCTTCATAGACTCCGACGAGCCTCATCAGACACGCATCGATCCTCGCACAGCCGCCAAGATGATTGCACGGAACCGTCAGGACATAATCGCTAGCGAATTATCACGCCTTGCCGGAGATGAATACTTGGAGGACATCATGTCACACATGAGACAGATGGAGGCACGTCATCCTGGCTGGTTCCATTCATCATGATTTCATTGCACACGGTGGCTCTTGATGCTACACATACCCACGTTCACACAAAGCTAACCTTGAGAAAAAACATACAGGATGAGACACTACCGGATGCCACCCTGATCGATATGCAACGCGAGATCCAGTGGTTTATGAGACCTTACCTCATCGATTTTCTGGTCGAAGCCCATGCTGCCTTTGCCCTTCTGCCGGAAACACTGTTTCTCACCGTGAATCTGTTGGACCGATACTGTTCAAAACGTGTGGTATACAAGCAACACTACCAGCTTGTTGGCTGTGCCGCGTTGCTCATTGCTGCCAAGTATGGTGACAAGAAGGATCGTGTTCCGCAGATACATGAGCTCAACAATATGTGCTGTGGACTCTACGACGCCGGCATGTTCACCCAGATGGAGATGCACGTATTAAACACTCTCGAATGGACGATTGGACACCCCACTGTCGACTTCTTCTCACAGCTCATGGTCACAGAGGAGTATGACGATGGAGAGGTGGAGCAGATGGCCGGCTACCTGAGCGAGATTGCACTGTATCACAGAGACTTTGTATCAACAAAGCCGTCGATAATGGCACGAGCATGCCTAGCGCTCTCTCGAGCCATCCTTGGTCGACCCGAAGTCAATGACGGGGAGTGGGACCATGATGAGAACCTGACGTTACTGACCCTTTCTCAACATCTCAACCAACCATCTCCCACTCTAGCCCGGAAGTACTCAACGCCGCATATGTCGAGAGTGTCCCAGAAGCTCGCCGATTTCATGGCCGAACAGGCCGCAATGGCTACACACGCTGCCAACCCCCCGTTACCAGCCGTCGAAATAACGTCAAAACAGGCCGACATATGCAGCACCCCTCAGAAGGGACATGGTGCCATGATTGGTTTCGAAGGATACTTGACACCACCCATCACACCTGATGGCTCATGCTTCGGAAACGGAGGAAATCACAATGCTGTTAAAGAGGTTTACACGATAGCACCTCGCTGTCCTGTCACTCCAACACCACAAAACCATCAACCATCACATACAAGCTATGCTCACCAAGCGCGTCAGTACATGGGATTTTCCACGCAACAACAACACCATTTACACGGAATGTATTGAAACAAAAAAAATTCTTTGGCACTTGATTGATTCCGGTTGTCGCTAAGGAGTGGGCAAGTTGATCTCCCTGAAACAGGAGATGCTTAGGCTAGGGTTGGGGAAACGATATATTGCCTCCCTTTTGAAATGCCCCTCCACTCCTCGACCAACACATTTTAATCACAACGAACACGCATATCAAAAATATTGTCTTTTATTCCTCTCTTACACTCACATTTATGTCTTGGCATTTAGCGGATTGCTTGCTTGTTTGTTTATTTTTTTTGAGAAAAAAATTTGCTTTGTCTTTTTTTTTCACCATATACATATTACCTATCAATCACCTCATACGAATCAAGAAGAACGTCTTGCAGGTACCCAAAAAAAATTGGCCCTCGGATCATACCCCTTTTGGTTTTTTTTTGCCTTTTTTTTCTTTTACTAAAGATTTCTTTCTATAATTTTTTTTTTGCTTTGTCTCGCTGCTTTGCATGTTACACTTGGGCAGTCGAAAGTTGCTTCTTTGCATGAACCCAGTGTGAAACGGGGAAATTAGGGAATGGGCTAGAAGCTCAGCGGGAAGGGTGGACTTGGGAAATTTTTTTGTGGAACAGGAATCTGAAGAACAAGTGGCCAGCCTTGACCGAGGGAGAGCAGGGACAGGTCAGAATGGGTCAAGGAAGTTGAGAATGCACAAATGGCCAGCATGCACTATGGAACTGGGATGACGCGCGGAGATGGATTCGACACAGAGCCTTGCCAGAGAGTTTGGAGCTCACGAGATGCACAGTCTCCGTCTTCTCTGTCTTTCTCGCGATGGGTCGAAGCAGCTTGCAGCAGCGTCTGTATATTGTTTTTCTTTTTTCCTCCGAAGCCGGGAAAGGGCGAATGGGGCGAATCCTTGGGGGACATGGAGCAAAGAGAATATTCACTCGTGTACATACAGATATCTGCCCATGTCGCTTGTCCGTGCGAGGACGCGGACTCGATTTAATCCAAGCAGTCAACCCCCTGTGTTTCGTTGATTCGCGTACGCGTGAAGTGTTTGTGTGAAAGACGAGGTCGTTGGGCCGAAAGGCGCGAGGCGTGCAGAACCGGGAAGCGGGGGCGTGTGTATAGTGGATCAGGATGCCCTCCCCGACCTCGCTTTTCAATGGGCGCTGGCGTCACGTCACGTTCTTCTTTTTTTTCTGCCCGTCCTTCTAGAACTACCAGGGGTCGAAAGCAGCAAAAACGCCCCACTTGCGTTGAATGGTCCGTCCTGTTGTCCGCCCTGTGTGGTAGCCACCAGACACGCAGCCACATGACCCTGAACCCGAACGCCACGAACACAAATGCGAATGAAGTAGTGAGTCTATGTACAGTGACTGTATGTATAGTGTCTGTATGTATATACGTGTCTATGTGTGATATGCATGCGTACTGCATCTCCTTTCCATGCCTCAACATGGGTCCCGGACCGCCGGATATCCCGTCAGGAACCTACACCACACACACACACACACACACACACATACAGTACATCCCCTGAATGATTTTACACCCAGTACTTACGCCACCAGACGCCTCTTTTTTAAAAGGCACCTTTCTTAGCATCTGATTCGCTGCTCTAAGCTAGGTACTGTCTATGCTTTTGTGGCTTAATGCAAGGCTGTTTTATTGGATAGAATGCCCCCGGCCATGTACCGTTGTAAAATCATACAGGGCGTCTATTGTACATACTATGTAGGCACGTAGGCCACAACGGGTACTCGTCTTCCGAAATTGACCAATGCACATTGCCGTGCTGCATGGACAAGAAAAAGAATTGAGGGGCTGAAAATGGCGGGTTTATTTAAAGCTAGCTGGATTGGTTTTTTTTTTTTCTCTATTAGCGGTCTTTGGCGGGTTCGTAGCCCCCCCCCCCCCCTTTTTTTTTTTTTCTTTCGCTTTCGTGCTAATGAGCATGTGACGAAAGGCTTTAAGTAATGGCGGAGTTTTCCTTTTTCTCTTTTCTTCCTTTTCTTTTTTCGATTCTTTCAACGCGGCGTACCTATTAGCTGGCTCCTCCGTTGAGACGTGTAGCTACGACAAAAGAGGTCCATGCCGTGTTTCGACTTTCTTCTTTCTTTCCCTTTTCTATATTTTGCCTCTTTTCTATATTTTATATTATTTTTTTTTGGTTCGTTTTCTTTTTGTCTTTTTTCATGGGGATGCGGCGAGTAGTAAAAAGGTGGCTGCGTGGGTGGGGGCATCCGAGGGGGGCGATGAACAGAAAGAAATCCAATATTCATAGAGCTAAAACATCCAGGTTGATCTCAGGCTACGTCATCAATAAAAAAAACATATCGGACTTTGATTTCGAAAAAAGTTGTCGTTGACCAGATAGACCTGCGTCATTTTCACCCCTATAATCGCATCATATCGCTTACTTTGGCTGCTGAGCTGTCTATCGTGGTCGCGCAATCTCCACTGATGTGATACCCCTTTGTGCTTCACAAGTCACATCCCGAGAACTCTTTTTAAGGAACCAAACCCTCAAGTTCTCACTCCCCGCCACCAACCCGTATCCTTAATTATACGGAGTACCGAAGAACGCCTTGAATGCTGGGAAAGAACACCGAAATCCATATCATACAATTCCTGTACAGAATCCCCCCATGGAGAAATAGCTCCTACTATTCCGTTGTTTCCGTTTCTTTCTCGTCTCTTCTTCTCTCTTTTCTTTTCCTCCTTTCATCTTTTATCCTTTTCTTTTGTTTTTTTTTCTTCTTTTACTGCATCTTCACGCACAGCCCCCTCACCGAATCAGAATCTTGTCCGTCTCCGCCGCCTTATTCTTCTCAGTCGGCACCGGCCCAAAGTTCTTCTTGGGCAGGATGCCCACCATGGACAGCAGCCGCCATGCCGTGTCGGAGGGCTGGGCGCCCACTCCGATCCAGTACTTGGCGCGGTGTGTATCCAGCTTGATGTCCTTGTGCATCTTGCCCGATTCGTCGTAGGGGTCTGGCTTCGGGATGGGATCATACGTGCCGATGACTTCGAGGGGGCGGGAGTTTCGTGCGGTTCTGGGAGAAGTCATCAGCAGATGGGGCGTTTGTTAGATATTTTTGGTGGTATAGTGTGGTGCGTGTGCGCGCGTGGCTAGAAGGGACATGGGAGGTAGGTGAGAAGGGCGGGAGAGGAGGTTGTTGAGAGGCGAGCGTACCGGGCGTGCGCGACGACAATGTTGTAGAATGGCGCGTTTCGGCGTCCGAAGCGGGCGAGTCGGATTTTGATGACCATGGTGCGCTGGGAGGGGGGTTGCTGGTGGTGGACTTGTGAGTGTGTGCGTTTTTGCAGTGGAAAGATGATGGACGATACGAAGCAGCGTGAGGCTGTCAATTGTTCCTTGTCCGATTGCGTGGGCGGCGGGCGTGGATTTTAGGTCGGAGTGGGGTTTTGCCGTGCCGGCGCATTGCATGCTTCCCGCGCTTTTATGACCATGATGTCAGTCAACAGCGGCAGATGACAACACAACTCGTTTTCGCAAACGACACACCAGGGTTATTCTTTAAAAGCGCGCGAATCTCAAATCCTGCTGTCTTCCTACTATCGCAGCTCCAGGTGGACAACACTCGACTTTGAGAGTCTTCAACTGCTCGACGCATATTTGTTATTTCTGTTCCCTGTTGACCACCAAGCATGGCACTCAAGGTACGCTGAGTCTGATATTCTGCAAAAGGACTGAGATGCGCTTTAAGCGAGAGAAATGGACATCTTGCCATGCCTATTTCCTCATATCAAGCTAACGCAATATGCTGCGATATAAAGACTCTGGGAGCAAAGGCCGCGGCTGCTCTTGACCAGGAGCTCATGAGCACGTGTGCATTTTCCATCGACCAGCTCATGGAGCTTGCTGGTCTTTCCGTCTCGCAAGCTGGTGAGTAGATGCTGCGAATTGAAGCAGCGCTTTGCTTGCTGCCTTTGTGGTTTCGACACCGGCACGGGGTCTAATGTGCCGGTTGTTATTAGTGACTCGGTTGCAGCCGCTCAACAAGGGGCGAAGAATACTTGTGGCTTGTGGCCCGGGAAACAACGGTATGATTCCTGGTTTTATTTTTTTTTTTTTTTCGCCGGACTTTGATGTACTCTTGTCGAAACTAAAACACGTGGGCTTTCTAGGCGGAGATGGGCTTGTGGCTGCTCGGCATCTGTGCCATTACGGGTATAAGCCTACTGTTTTCTATCCCAAGAGAAGTAAAAATGACCTCTACCAGGTGCGTCAATGAGCCTACTGACCTTGAGGCAAAATAAAATAAAATAAAAATAAAAATAAAAATAAAAAGAGAGAAAAACACACACATATCATGCATAACATTTGCACATATCCTTGCATAAATTCTTTTAAATTTGTCCTTTTCTTCTGTATTTTCCCCCTTATTTACAACTTCGGTGCTTCCATGCGTCTCCTATCCCCGCTTGATGCTTAGACTATAATTACTGGGCCGCCTAGGGTCGATGTTTTGTTGTCCGCTGTATTTTCAAGGCAAATGAGCCTTCCATCCTGACTTTGTCTTTATAGCGCCTGACAAAACAGCTCGAAGAATTGGAGGTTCCGTTTGTAAATGACTTCCAATCGGCGTTAAACTCGACAGACCACGTTGTTGATGCAATATTCGGTTCGTATCCGCGAAAATATTTTAGAATATGCTCCTCGATTCCAGATCTCTTTTTTTTTATTCTTCTTTTAACACAGTACAGGATTCAGCTTCTCCGGGGAGGTCAGAGAGCCATTTCCAGGTGTCATTAAATCTCTAGAAACGACAAAGCTCCCGGTAACCTCAGTCGACGCGCCATCGTCGTGGCATATTGAAAATGGTCCACCAGAGTCGGGACTTGGTAGTTCATTCATGCCTACAGCTCTTGTCAGCCTCACAGCGCCAAAGCCGCTGGTAAAGTACTTCAAAGGACGCCACTTTGTCGGTGGACGGTACGTACTTGAAAATAGTGTGATTTTGGCCCGGATCCCAACTACTAGGGTAGCTGACCCGACATGCCAGTTTTCTCGCACCTTCCATGGCGAAAAAGTACGATATAGATATACCCGAATACGTTGGCGTTGACCAGATTGTCGAGATTCCGACGAATATCGAGAGGCTTTGAGTCGTGCGTACAGTGGTGTTGGCCGAATATGGAGTCACGCGCCGGGCTGTTCTTCTTTTGGTTTGCATTCGTTTCGTCTCCGTCTTTCTTTCTTCCTCTCACTATTTTTTGTCTCCCTTTGACACCCAAACAAGTCGTCCGCCGTGAGGTCGTTTTCTCGTGCCAATTGTTACATGACCCGACACCCACCGCGCAGACTATTGGGGCAAACAGGGCTGGGACATTGGCCCTCCCGCATGTCGTTACGTATCGTGACGAGGCCGTTGGGACAAGACAACATGGGCGGGTGGTAAAGGTGACAGAATTCAACATAGACAAGATAGTGTTTCCCGCAGACTGGGCATTGAGCGGTATGCTCCTTGCACATTTATCGTGACTGGAGGGACCGGACACCACCTGTCGCAACGTCTCGAAGCTGATGTGTAATCATAGATGAAGGAGTTGATGAAACGGGACTGGAATTTGCCAGGGGAACCGATAGGCAGTGGGCTATGGAGGTGAAGACTGGATGGAGGTCTAAGTCTGTTCGGAGTTGCCAGAATGATAGAAGAGTAGGGGGCATTGGGCTGGCGAACCGCCGTGCCAAGGCATGATTGAGCACTTGAATTTGTTTCCATATGCTTCTTCCATGTCTTGGCCGGAGCTCAACGGGCGACAAGAAGATGGAGTTTCCATGTAGCATGCGCCAACCTGGAGCCAGTGGACCAGTCAGGAGGCGTGCTGCACAAGGACTCTGCGGTACGACCGTACAATCACCGAAGGCAGCGGACAGCACTGGAAGCTTCTGGAAACGAGACGCCACCAAATGGATTGAAACGCTTTGTTCTGTTGTTGCTGCTCAGTCACGACGTTTCCGGAGCAAAAGCTCCCGACGACCGTGATAGGTCGACTCCCTCAAAGCCTCGTTGACGAAACTGTGGCGCTCGATGTTTGAACCGGAGGGACTTATTTTCGAGAAAGAAAAAGAGTCTGCGGCCCAACGCCTTCACCTTGCTGCTCCATCACGCAAATGGCGTCAACTTAATCGATCGGATCTTTTCAAATAGGGCAATTTTCATCTTCAACTTCATTCGCCGAATCATCTTTGTTGAATCACTTCCATCAAACCAGGCACGAACCATCGAGACACCCGCCACGCTGCACAGTCCGACCTCGTCGGCCAAATCAGGGACAATTCCGGACATGCATTCGATTTTCGTCTCCAGGCTACTGGCAGGTCGTTATGCGCTTCTGGGCCGTGAGAGTGGGAGCTCTTGTCTAAGCAGGCACGGTGTCTCGGGCTCTTTAAGTGGTCGGTTTACATGACTCCCTTTTCATGGCGGGTGAATTTTTTTTATTGCTACGTGCACTTTTTATTTCTTTTTCGTATATATATTACTCTTTTCTTTTTTACTCTTTTTGGTTTACTTTTTCGCTTCAAAGAAAAAGAGAGAGATGAAAGAAAACTACATACCTCTCGTCCACTCTACTGCAACTTTCTAATCCTCCAGGACTCCTTCACCTGCCAGACCTGGGCTCAGTCACGTCCCTGAAAAACTCGTCGCTCGTCAAATGACGTGCTCGTATTGAAAACGACAATTACTAGTTTTATCTTCTCTAAATCGACATCCGTACGACTAGGCAAAGCTCGAGTCGCCCCGCAGCAACAAAAAATCCACGCTCATTATAGACACTGACAAAGTGGATACGGTGCTCCCTCTGTTGCGGCGCGGATAAATCGTTTCGTTGTCTGTGGTGTCTGACTCTGGATTCTGGAGAGGAATCAAAGTGTCCCAAGCCCATACCAATGACATATGAGCAGCATTGTCAAAAATCATCAGACTGTCTGGCGTGTCAGGTTGGGCTACATCGTTGCGATCGGCAGCGATTAAAGGGCTGTAATCTGGAGCTTAATACACGTATAATGTCACGGCTGTGCATATCATAAACTCATCTTGTCACACTTTCTCACGGCCGTGAATCGAAACATACATGAGCTAATCAACGTCGGCGAGGTATTGGTCGATGTCTTCCTGCAATCTTGTGTGTCAGGCTTTGCAGTAGCCTTTCTTTTATAATTGGACGGCACAGCCAAGAGAAAGGGAGACTTTTCTTGGGACCGTAAAGATGCAGTAGTTCATGATAAAACGTTCAGAGACCAATTGTGGTTCATTATCCCCATCGTATGGCTACACTCAGTCACGGTTGATAGCGAAATAACGAATCTGTCGTATGCCGTTATAGCACGCATTACGGAACCTGCTGCTATTCAGTAAATGTATCGAGTCGCACCTATAATGGGATGACTTCTGGGGGGAGGATTAAGGGTCCTTCATTCGCGTACCTCTTCACCTGCAGTCTACCAAACTTCCCTCCTTGAGCGTATCCTGAGAACGAGCTCACCACTCCCGCCACCTCATCCGCAGGATAAGTAAACATAAAGATGAAAAAAAACCCATCTCTTCTAAAAGTGTCTATTCTTGCTTGTCAGGGAAATTCTGCGGTCTAGGATAGAAACAGACTGGACCAGGCCCGTGGCGGACTACGAATATTCGGTGGTCTTTTTTCCTTCCTTCTATTTTCTTTTTTTTTCTAATAAAACCAAAATGAGAAAATGCCGAGTATTTTCCTGTGGTGTCAGTAAGATTTAATGATTATATCGCCCACGACTGAAATTCTGTTCGTTTTGTTGTGTTTGTACCTCGTCTTTGATTCCGCATATATTATATCTGCTACAACCTTTGCAATCCATGTATGTATATAGCGACCACTTCATATGATGTGTTTGGCTTTCTCTGTTCTTCATGAAAGTCGTCTTGTAGCATTACATTTTCACAACTGGCGCTGGAGATGATCTTTTTATGAGGTGAGTCTTCCCTCCTGTCTCAAACGTCTCTCTATTTCACTTGCAGACCATTCATTTCTCCAGTCATCTTCACTCCTCTACATGAATAATACACTTTTCTGATACGTGAGCTGTTATTGTCATTCATGGACGCCCTCATGAATTTATTTCTTTTCTCGCTTCGCAGCTCCAAGAATGATACGTGGCAGATACCGCTTTCTCTCAAACGTCCTCAACTTGATGCATAGAATGCTCCTGGACCTCAACTGAGCCAGCTCGTTCATCTTGAATATCCCCTCCCCATCGTCTTCTGGCTACCGCCTCTGCACAATATCAAATGAGTCGGTCCGATCGATGGAGGGCTCGGTCGTCGCTCCGGATATCTTGATTGCTCTTGATGTTAGAGTCTAATGCCAGCACGTGCATCTCCGCTGTATTGCTAGCATGGACTATTGAGCCGCCAAGGGCATATTGTGTTTCTGTCTGGTTGGTGAGGGGACCTATTATCCAACCAATCCTTTTATGCCTTGGATGACGGGAGGGTCCTTGGAGACGGTGTCATCGCAGCCTAGCACGATGACAGGCATGATGTGGATCACGTCAAAGGGTGGGTTGTTTCCCTAGATATCTCTCTTGCTGCTTCAAAGGAACGTGCCTTGGAGGTATTGCAAGTCATCTTTGCACGGGAGACTTGGCGTCGACGCCCAGAGTGTTTTCTACCATTGGCACGTTAGGAGAGGGAAGGGAAGAAATAAAGGGTTAAAGACTAAAATCCAATATATTATAGTAATCCGTTTTTTGTTTGTCTCGTGTTCTTTTGTTCTTCCTTCGCACGAGTCAAACGAGGGGAAAAAATGACTTTTCCCGAGGTAGTTCGTCTACTCAGTGCCACAGACCCCGTGATAACCGTCCTTCGTACTTTATGCCCCCCCCACCTTAATGACAGAACACCAATCGCTCCGTTCGTGGCAGGCTGAATCAAGAAAGACTCATGGACCGAACTATTTTTGCCTTGCTGGCCGACTGGGAACGCCACGTGGACGATGTACCTGACGCCCTGTACGGCTTCGTCGCATGCGCCCCGGACGGTGATATCAGGGACAGGACGCAGGGACGCAATCTGGTCAAAGCTAGATTGGGTGCGGACAACGGCGCGGACAATGTCGCCGTCTTGGAGGAGGAGAGTACGTGTTCTCGAAACCAATCATCCCCGTTGCGCCGGCTATGAATTAGCTTTTGTGTCATCCATCTTTTAGTGTGGGTGAGAATGATGACGCAAAAGAGGGGGAAATAGGGAAAAAAGAAGGGGAGGAACGAAAACAGATGTAATTTGGCTAAATTCGAGAATCCTTACGAAAACGATATCTCCTTCCATGATGAGACTAATTCGATGAGTAAAAGAACCTCTGGACGTGAGTGCAGCTGGATCGTTGTTCAAATCGTGCTCATGGTGATAACCTCGTCTAGATTGCAACGACAGAGCATATATATTCACAGCTATGCATGTATGTGTACAGTAACTCTAATAATGATTCCATTGTTGTTGACGAGATAATCTGGAAAGCAGGCCATATTCAGTTAACAAGAGCAGCATAATCACATCATCTTGGTCACGTTGTGGTGATGATGCGGAAATGATGGTGCGGTTTGCTGGATAATATCGGCTTTGGCGAATGACAAGGCATGGCTTTTGGGCTTGATTGCGTGTTGTGCTCCTTGAAGAAATCTTTACATATGTATAACAAGAGAGGGGAATACTATCCCTTTGCGTCAGTCGACTGTGGAATGCAGAATCAATTTCTCCAATTGATCTGCGGCCGGATGCGGTAATTATCATAATTATCGCAAGTGCAAGTAGTTTGTTGCGTTGCGAGCTATTCCACCAGTCTTGCGGCAGCAATATCCTGGCAACTGGACAAACAACAGTATTTAGACGCGGCATATTGGGCACAACTAGCGTCACTCTGTATGCTCTAGAACAACTTGAGGTTTCCAAAACATGCGTACAACATGCATATAATATGCCGTCTAGTTTCAGCGCGTCGTAGAACCATGCTACCGGGATCTCCCCGAGGCACCCGACGAGCATGTAACGCTTCGTCGACAATCCTATCCTAGTTGCGCCCATCAAGACACAGATGGTTGCATGCCAAGCTGTTCAATGACGCTAACACACGCCAGAGTATTTCGGGAGGTTGGTGTTTTGTCATACTGTGTTCCAGAACGTGTGTTGGCATGGCTTGTGCCATCTATCATATATAATAAATAGCACAGTAAGGCAACAGCGGTGGGGTTCAGTGTCGCAGGCCGACTCCGGGGTTCCCGGCGTGACAATAAAGGCATTTTGAACACTGACAATAGATTGACCGGTATTAGTTGGCGTTGGCGGCAGCATGGTAAACAATGATGAATGTTTTCAAGCCCGGGCAAACCCAGGATCAATTTCAAACAAGAGAGATTCGAGAAAAAAAAATTGGGGGAAGAAGCCGAGGTCGCAAGAGTGGAAATAATGCGTTGACATGGTGGACGTCGACCGTGTCACGGCTTCCATACACAGGTTGTCGACTTCGTTCGGGGTTCGGTGTCACTTCACTCACTCAACGTGCCACATTCAGGATCTGGAGCCGTGGGGAAGAGGGGTTTAGAGACTCAGGGATGAAGCATCGCTCACAATCAATCGCCAGATGCCCATTGTCTTTTGAACCAGACGGCTTCTATCGACCAATGCCATGACGAACAGCCCAAAGCCGATAAGCCCGCCAATCCATCCTTGCTACTGCTCAAGGCATTTTTAGTAGCACTGTGGAGTCGTCGAGATAGAGTGAAGGGGTCATGAGGTTGGCAGACTTTTGGAGTGACAAGTTGCTTCATCCAGCCACTTCGACTTCTATCCCAGGCAATGCTTGGGCCGGAAAGGCTCGAAAGGCTGAAATCTAAGCGACCACGCGCGATTGCATCTGGCATCCCTGAGTCGTGACCTCGTAAGCGAGAAAGTCGACAGCCCATTCAGCACATCCATTGGCTCCTGCTTTGCAAAAACCGCGCCATGCCCCTGCCATGCTTATTCAGTCCCCGGTCGGCGATAAGCCAAAACAGGCAGAATACGTTGTACATGTCATTGTGGTCCATATGTACCTGCTATGCTACCGGGATTGCTTCCCCAATGGCCCCGACTGAGTGGATTTTGCAACAACATCGCTATCATGCAAACGTGACCTCGAGCTTGAATCGCGCAGTAAAAGGGACCGGGTATGTGGAGACGAAGACGGCATTTGCTCGCACTTGCAACTTTCGACCGCTCATTTCTCCATCGGGCTTCCTGTTGTTTTTTGGGTCGGTCGATAAGGGTGAGGTCGAGTCCCTGGCTTTTGGGGAAGCACCATTCCCCCGCTTGTCCTTGAGTCCTTGGACTGACTGTCAAGGACTCCGCACTTCCCCGCAACAAGCCTAAACGTGACCAGTTGAGTTACTGTATCGAATGTAACATATTGGAGAAAGCTTATGGAGATGGCGACTGGGCGTTCGGCTGGCGGGTTTTTTTTTTTTTTTTTTTTTTTTTTTTTGAACACGTAAAGAAAAACAGAAAAGTAAAGAAGGAGAAGGAGAAGAAAAACAAAAAGAAAAAAGTCCCTTTCGCTGACTTTCGCTGACACAACGTCTTGGACCAACCAGCCTTCCTTCTACTTTGGCTTCTAGAATCTGCAGCCTCTTCCTCGTGCAGAGAACAGAGAACGTCAATCCTGGGATTTGGGTTTTTTCCCTCGGGCGGGACCCCGCACCACGAGAATGACACCTCGTCCGTCCCTTTCTGCCTCCTCAACCCCGCACCGAAAAAGAAAAAAGGAAGCTCCTGCCTGGTTCCTTCCTATCAGCTCCTCTGACCCTGGACGAACACGGGTCAGCCAAGCTGACTGGATGGATGGCATCTGATTGGTGTCAACTAGCAGGAAGGAGCAAGGTAGCGAGCCGGCTGAGACCTTCCATCCAGGCCATCTTCCGACGGACTATCTCGCCGCCACGTTGGTCCACGTTGGTCCTTGCTGATCCACGTTGGTCATTGGCTTGGCGCCACGCTGCCCCGCACTGGCACGGTGCACCCGTTCTGTGAGGCGCTGTGGACGCCCCGCTCTGGGCATCTAGTCTGTTAGACCATGCCGCTAACAGTGCATCCAGGTCGCCCCTTCCCACTTTTTGCGAATCGCCGTTATCAATTGAATATTGCATTGAGCTTGGAAGAGAGGCAAGCTCGCATCCACAGATTAGACATGCCAGTTGACGTTAATAGCCACCACTCCCCATTCTCCTCATCCCGACGTCTTGACGGCAGTTTGCAACCCATCAATATATTATTCCTGGTGCCAATTGGCCTTCTTCTGCGACTTGTTGTCGACCTTGATTCACATTCTCCTTTACCTGCAGTCTCTCGGCCCCCGCCGCCCCCCCTGATCCTTGTCCGGAGGCGGCTGTTCACGGCACATGGCCGTTTCCGTCCGTATTTGCAGCACCACGGATCAGAAACAAGATTGCCAAGTCAGGACTGCCTAGGTCTCATCTTTTTCTGTTTCTTTTATTTGCTTGCTGGAGAACGACAAATCAAAGAGACTGTTGTTTTTATTCTGTCACTGCATTTCAGAATCAAATCTCCCCTCCCTCCATTCTCCAACAGCCATGACGAAGATGGAGAAGCACGATGGCGACACCATCCGTGACTCGGAAGTTGGCATTCAGGGCGAATCCACCGAGTACAATCTGGCCGAGCAGCATGACCAGCTGGCTCGCGGTCTCAAGAGCCGTCATATCCAGTTCCTTGCGCTAGGTGGTGCTATCGGTACCGGTCTATTCATTGGCTCAGGCAGCATCTTGTCTGCCACGGGACCTGCGCCGCTGTTCATGGCCTACTTGTCCATGATGATTCTTGTCTGGGTGGTTATGAATTGCTTGGCCGAGATGGTCACCTACTTGCCTATGCGTGGCATCACTGTGCCATACTTTGTTGATCGCTTCGTGGATCCGAGTCTTGGATTTGCTGCTGGATGGAACTATTGGTATGCATACGCCATACTGATTGGTGCCGAGGCTACCGCCGCGGGAATCATTGTCGACTACTGGGCTGCCAACGTCAGTATAGCCGTCTGGATTACCATTGTTCTGCTGGTCATTCTTGCTCTGAACATCATTGCCGTCGGCTTCTTTGGTGAAGCCGAGTTCTGGTTCGCCAGTATCAAGCTGATCACCATAATGGGACTCATCATCTTGGGCATTGTCATTTTCTTTGGAGGCGGTCCCAATCAAACTGAAGTTCTTGGTTTCCACTACTGGAATGACCCCGGAGCCTTTGTCGATTACAAGGTTGCCGGTCCTACCGGTCGCTTCTTGGGGTACTGGAAAGCTTTGGTATCGGCCGGTTTCGCCTTCATTACCTCGCCTGAACTTATTGCCATTGCTGCAGGCGAAACGATTGATCCTCGCCGAAACATTCCCAAGGCCGCCCGACGATTCGTCTGGCGTTTGGCTGTCTTTTACGGGCTTGGCTCTCTCGTCATTGGTATCATGGTACCATCCAATGACCCCACGCTCCTGGGTGCCGCCAAGGCAGGAAAGTCGGATGCCAGCGCATCTCCCTTTGTGATTGGTATTCAAAACGTGGGAATTCCAGTTCTCAACCACATCGTCAATGCTGCTATTTTGACGTCGGCGTGGTCTGCAGGCAACTCGTTCCTCTACTCGGGCAGCCGAATTCTGTACTCCATGTCGTTGAATGGTCAAGCACCAAAGGTCTTCCGCGTGACCAATCGCAACGGTGTGCCGTGGATCGCTGTTTTGGCTACTTGGGCAGTTGGCCTCCTCGCGTATCTCAACGTCTCTAATTCGGGATCTACCGTCTTCACTTGGTTCAGCAACATTTCTACCATTTCTGGTTTCATCGCCTGGATTGTGGTCTTGATTACTTACTTGCGTTTCCGACATGCCATGATCTTCAATAACCTCCTGCACGCTCTGCCATACAAGACGCCACTGCAGCCCTACTCTGCCTACGCGGCTCTCGTCATCATCAGCATTCTGACCATCACCAACGGTTTCCAAACATTCATGCCCTTTTCTGCCAAAGACTTTGTGGCGGCCTACATCACCATCCCGATCTTCTTAATGTTATATCTCGGCCACAAGATATGGCATCGCACCGCTTTTTACATTCCCGTGGGCGAAATTGATGCCATCACGGGAAAGAAGGAGATGGATGAGCTGGAGGCCACGGAGCAGCCCCGTATCGCCAAGAACTGGCTTCAGAAGATCTGGTTCTGGGTCGCATAGGAGGAAAAGATAAAGAAATATTCAAAATAAAAAACGACGAGGAATGAGATGATGGATTAATGAGTCGACTGCTTATGAAAACGCACATATTGTATTCTTGGATAATCAAGAGCATATAGTTTTTTTCTTTCTTTTTCTCTTTTAGCAATAGGCGTGCTGGCCAAATGGGCCTGTTGATACCCATGGCGCATGGTAAACGAGTTGAATCTTGTTTATATTTGATCAAGTCTGACTTTTGTTCCCTGCGTGGTTGTGACTGCTTGTACACGGGAAATAGCCCACAGCACAGCAGTTGCCTGGTGGGACGGCGTCATATTCGTGATCATGTTTTCGACTTGCCTTTTATCCCCACCATGGGTTTTAGCTGGATGTTCGCAGCATAATCGTGTCCCGTCAACGGTAAGCGCTGCAGCCTCATGGGCGAGGAGAGGGCCCACCGTCTCGCATGAGGTGTTCTTTACGCATTTCGTGTTGCTGGGTTCATGTTTTGCGTTCAACGATGCCCGAATCCTGTTGTGGCTATTCGACCGACCATCATGATAGTTGTCTCGTTAAAGGTATATAGTATCCCTACTTCCTGGTAGATAATGAGTCTTGAGTAAGATGTCCGACCAAGATCACATCACTTTCACCACTTTCCAGATACCCCCTCCTCATGGTGCTCAACTACCCTAGACCAGCTTTCGCGCTTGTCTGACCGAGCTTAATACTGCGGGTGAGTAGGCCCTTTCTGTTCTTTAATTTCATGTTCTACTTGACTCATTCTACTTTATTCTACCTATCCTTTTTTGTATTCCACTCAACCCATCCCAATAGAAAAACACTCACGGGCCCTCTGGCTACGGTCTGCAGAATCCAGTCGATAAAAGGGAGGATGGGTTCTGCCCACCTTTCGTAGCACACGACATCGTTGACCTTACATTCACTTGACCACCTTGGTGTGAATTGTATGTTTCTTATTCTGATGACCTGTATGACGCATCGCGGATTCTGCTGATGCCTACGCCCGACGTGCCGTATCCAGCACGTAACACCTCTCCTCAGCTCGTCACTCATATAAGCCCGTCCTTCAACGACCGTGACCGTCTAGCACCCACTACCTCATTATTTTTTCCTTTTCAATCCCCCGCAGAGTCGTTCTTGACGTCAAGGCGATATCAAAATACTAAGGCAAGTGGCCCCGTTTTGTTGGGCGTGAGGAATGTGAATGGTGTGCATGTGGATTGTACACACACATGTAGTACATATGTATGTATTTATTGTAAGTACTTTAGGTATATATTTATTACATGCCCGAGAGACTCGGCATGATGTGGTTCAAGAGACGGGGCAGTGTTTAGGCAGCGCGGGATGAGAGCGGGAGAACAACTAAAATACTATCCAAGAGGTGGGTAGGTACTTAGACACTGGGTCCTAGATACTAGATACTTCAAGTACAAAGTACTCGACTCATGGCGCAAAGGTGGCCGTCTTGCGTTGGGGAAAGAGAATGCGGATGCAGAATATCGAATATGAACGCGTCGAGTTTGCACGCCTATCTGCATTCAATATTCAAGCATTGCCCCTTTGCGCGGAGGCGATATTTGGCGCGCAGACATAAAAGCCAAGCACTCAGTAGGTAGTCAGTCACCACACCGGGCGGTTGGCAGGTCAGCAGGTGAGACTTTTGTCCGTGTACGAATCGCAAGTGCAACTCTCTGTCATGCCAACGTAACGATTGATTGTCAAAATGAACCAGACAGTCTGGGTGGTGGGGTCTCGTGTTTCTGAATGTCCCTCACGAGTCACAGGCACGTGCTACGAATGATGGGCGCGTCGCGGCGGGCGGTGGACTGACTCCCGCTCCGTAGACTTGGTAATATGAAGGGGGCAGAGAACAGGGAGATTTGATAGCACGGGCAGCTTCTACTTGTCTGTTTTCTGGGACGTCGAAGCGTTTCAAGGGAGTGACATTACGCGCATAGTCAAACAAGAAAACTGAAGCGTGTCGAAATGCCAGACACAAGGAAAAGTGTGCTCCTGATTGAAGGTGCCGCTGGTAGCACATGCTTCGCTTACATGGCGTTTTCTGTCCTTAGCGTCACGTGGTGACGAGTGCGTATTGTCTGCAGCGTCGTTGATGAAACGTCCTACTTGCCTGCAGCCCGCAGTCTGACACGATGCGCAGCGGATCATCGTAGATGATTGCGAGTCTTCCTTTCATACTAATATTGGATGACGAAATGTTCGGAATGACCTGTACCCACTGTGCCCCGGGTAGAACTCGGCGTCGGCAAACGGCAGTCCTGTGTCCTGTCCAAGGCAGGGACGATGAGCCGGATATGCGATGTAGCGAGCGGAGGATTGCGAGGGTTAAGAGGGGAGAAAAAAAAGAACACGAGGGCAACGAGACCGGCCGCCGTGTCTCGTGGCGTGTTGCGGCGGTTGCACGCGGCGAGGCCAGGTGAGGCAAGGCAGGCGCGACCAGTTGATGGGAGAAAGGGTGTGGGGCAAACGGGCAAATGAGTGAATAGTAAATTATCGAAATGAATTATGCCAAGCTCACCACTGGGTGGAGTCTTGGCCAAAAAGAATGCGTTTGTTCAAATAAAAATCACGCGCGGGAGAGGGGCCCATGGTTGACGACTGTGGGGGAGGGGTAAGGGCAAAATTAAGAAGAAAAAAAAAGCGCATGAATCTGATTCTGATTTCTGCACAGCGTCATGACTGCCATTGTCCAACGCTGAGTGTTGATACGCCGTGCATGCATGACTCGATGGTCGATGGATGACGGATGACGGATGATGAGTTTTGGGAGCCTGCAGCAGCCATGGGATCAACGTTTGTTTATGCGTGCCTGCTTTCCCCCCCCACAGGTCAAGCAAGGCCCAAGGCCGGCCCTTTCAATCTGGCTCGCAACTTGGCAAGGGGCGCGACTGAGACACTTCGGAGCGACAAGAGACACAACAACGGTCTCGTCCACTCATCCAAATTCCGCCGACGCGCAGCCAATAACCCGTCCAGTCCAGCGCGCCACCTGTGCATGCTTCTCAACTTTTGCCGGCGCTGCGCTGCCAAAGGACTGAGCAGTGAGCACAACAATTTCGCAAGCGCGCTCGGCTGACCTGTGTTGGGGATGGCGTGACAAGATGGAAATGTGATGGAGCATTAGACGGGATGCAAGCCTGCGTCGTGAGTCGTGATGTCGGGAAGGGGGAAGGAGGAGGAGGGGGGGACCTGGTCTGTGTCGCTGCAAGCTCCTGCAAGGTACCCGCGCACACTTTCCGATGTCTGAGGAAGGCACGCTGGTCTGTCTCTTTGATTGGACCGCGATGCCACACAAAGGGCAGGGACGGCCAACCCCCTACCCACCCGCCGTAGGTGCTTGTCGCGCCCTCATTTTACTCATTTTATTCATTTTGCTCATTCGGACCCATCAGGCCCATCCGGCCATCTGGCCTGTCGCTTGGTCGCGCGATGTCTGAATCCTTATTATACCAGTGGTCCGGCCGCCCCCCCCTCTCTTTGTGTCGGCCTTGTTTTCTCTGTCGATTACAGCACGCTTCGATTCATCGCTCGCTCGTACCGTCCCCAAGGCTTCGTTGGCAAAGCCTCAAACTGTTTGCGTTTCACGCTCGTCACTCCTTTGAACCAGAATCAAAAACATAACGAAAAGCGCAACTCGCAACCATCAAGCACTTGACGAGTTCATCACCATCCACAACCAGATCAAATCAAAATCATCACCACCCAACAACGCTACAGAAAAAGAGATATCCACACAAAATGCACTTCACGGCTCTCGTTCTCGCCGTCCTCCCGGCTCTGGCCCTCGCCGACGCCAACCCTGCTCCCGCTAGCACGTCGTGCACAAAGCTGGTCAAGACGGTGATGCTTTCCCACGCCCACTCGCACACCTCAAGTTTGGCCCCCACGACCACGACCACGACCACGCCCATGATGACCACGAGCAGCATCATCAGCAGCGCCAACGGTACCGTCACCATGAGCCGCAACACTACTAGCTGCATGCCCACAGGCGGCATGACATCCATCATGACATCCACCTTTACGCTACCTGATGCCACTGGCCCGGCCCATGTTCCCACTAACAGCAAAGGGCCTGATAACGCCGCAGGTGCTCTCGATGCCACCAATGTTGCCTTTGCCGGTATTGTTGGTATGCTCGCCATTGCAATGATGTAAATGGAGCTGAGGGGGGCTTTGAGTGTTCGCAAGAGCGCTCGCGATGACGCAAAGTAGGCCGGCGCCACTAGCTTCCGCATGGCGGGCTGGGCCGGGTCACTTTTCATTTTATAGTGGTTTATTTCCTTTGTCAGAACTTTCTCGATACACCATTCTCTTCTTCTACAGGTATTCACCTGATCTTTTTTTTATCTTCCCTCCGAAACGATCTACGATCATGACGATTTTACGACTGCGAGAAGCGCGCCGCCATTGACACACATGCTCTTCAACCACAATTACTGCGCCCACTCATGATTGGGCACGGCGTCTCTTCTCGCCTCGTCGCTTTTACTGCTTCGTGGCTCCCATACTTCTCAAATGCAAAACATTTGTGGAAATTTCAACACATCAGCCACCTCTTGATACGTCCTTTTTATCAATCCTTTTTTCTTACACAGCTTGGCACACGCGCCCGTTGATTGCGCTGCGCTGGAAAATGGACGCTCGAATTGCGTTGCTCTTTTTTTTTTTAAACATGAAAAAAAAACCGCGATGAGATTTCGTACCGAACCGAACCAAACCGCCACTGCAATCAATCATATCGGGTAGACACGTCACCCATTGGACCTTCACTCCGATAGCCTCTCATTTTCTCAAGTTTATTATAATTTTGTCTTATCAACGATTCGCTGCCTGCTAATGCAGGCCCACTTTTCTAGGCTATCGGAGGAAGCAGGTGTTCGTGTCTTTGAGATCCACATACATCCCCACTCAGTAAAATTGCTCTGCAGCGGCGCGTTTCCGTGGCTCGTCCTGGCCTGCTGGATTCATGTTTTACAATTTTTTTTCTATTCTACACCTACAGGACATTTTGGTCAAGTTTTCTTCACCTCGGCCTGTCGTTGACTCGACCAGACCTTGGACAATGAAGGAAAACACGAGCGATGAAGGAGCAGTAGGAACAACTCTCCTTGCAGGCAACAAAACGTACTCTTCACATCAATCTAATTTCTCTTTCATCTTGCGAGGTTTCCGTGTGGCTTTCTGGCTGTTGGCGACATTGGTTATTCTCAATTTTACAGTGATACCCCTTTTTACATGACTGACATGTAGTCGGAGGAGTAAGATTTTTTTTTTCTTTTAATTGACAAATTTTGTATTCCCCCTTTCTTTTATTTTCCTCTTGTCTTTTAGAGATGTTTCTATGATATGTCATGGCAGAGAGTACTGAAATGACGAGTTGGGGATTAGTCTCTCGGCCCAATCTTTGCAGTAGTTGCATCTCTAATGAAACCTTGGTTCAAAGTGTCCATTGTGCATGATGTGTAGTAGTTGTCTATTGCCTTGTTCCTCCCATTTATTTCAGGTTATATTTTCTTTTTTTTGTAACCCCACTCTGCGTCATTTTGCTTTAGCATTCGTACGTTATGAGGCCCCTGCCACGCACTCACGACCGACAACAGGCATTCTTTTGTTCGGCTTCTTCCGAACCACAATGTCTTTGCGCCAATCTTGGTACAAAGCGTCTGGTTTCGGAATGGGTCGCGACACAACAGACACCACAGACATGCGCGGTTTGGTGCATCCGTGGCGAAGGTCATGCAGCCTAGTCCCCCTCTTCTTAGAAGAAGAAGAAGAAGAATTAGAAGAAGCCTGCATGAGCTGGGCGCGACAGTCGTGAGAAAGCAGAGTCTGGACAACTGATGAATAGGTGATGAATATATGGGTGGGAAGCATGAACAACTTTCATATATTCTATCTAGGTTTAGGATATGAGTGATCCCTGAAACCAACGGGTGTGGGCTCATCAACATCACGCCAGTGTGCTCAATGGTCGGGCACTACCTTGTGGTGATGCCCGTGGCGGTCGGAACGCCACAAGAGAAGTCATCGGCCTGCCATGTCCTATCGTCGAGCAATATTAGTGCCGAGTAAATCTGCATGGGACCAGACGTGTCTTATCAAGAGAGGAGGAGGAGAAGGAGCACAAATTCCCCCGAGACGTTACAGGCCGTTCTCCAGGGGCTTGCGGGGTTGCTGCAGCGGGATGCGTGACGGGACGGGCCAAGACCTTGTTCATGCGTGACAGGAGTGGCATTCACGCTGGGGGTGACTGCATCTTTTGGAGCGCTTTTCGTGACAGGAGGATGGGCAGGAGCGGGATGCTGGGTGAGTATGCCGGGATGATGAGCGGTGTGTTTCTGGGATAGGAGGTTTATCGTTTATACATGGATATCTATGAATCTATATATATTAATCGAAATTGACCTATATATGGACATGTGTATTTCATTTGTATAATATCTTTTGTTTATCCCTTGATTATACGCAATAGCATGGATAGTACTACCATATTGGTTACAAAAATGTTCAGGCATGAAACGGTGCTCAACTGCATGACAAGTCTGCATTTTGAGCGTGGCAACAGACTACTGACATCGTCGATAAACTGTAGTACAAAGGGGTGTTGTGTTCGACCGTCGCCGTCTCCCTCGTTGAGCCAGTTCGGGTTGAATGCTGGCGGGGCGGGCTCGGCAATCGCGTCATGAGTAGCGTCAATCTCCTGAGCCACATACATACATATGTACATACATACATACATATGTACATACATACATACAAATACTAGTCTGCTATGGTCTCCTTTGATCTACCCTTCCACTCCTCCCAAACATACTGGACCCTCAGTTCAAGTTGAGGCATCGTCGACGGTACGAGTTTGTAGTCCAGACCGAGAGCCTCCAAGACAGAGCAGAACCGCCGGTGATAGTCCATCCAGTCCTCCCGATCCGTGGGCATGAGTCTCACGCCGTCATCCACCAACCACTCCTCCGTGGGTTCGCACACAAAAACCAGCGACCGTGCCAGGGATGTCCGGAGCTGGTGCCATTCCGGCGTGGCCATCATCTTGCGCACCAGCGCGGGCCCGACATGCCTCTCTGCGTAAACGAGAGGATCAAGGCCCGAGCGGTCCGATATGAACCACGTGCTTGTGTTTAGGGCCTGTTGCTCCTGGGCATGCTGGGCCTTCAGGATCAGCATCTGGAGCTTGGAGCAGCGCTGGATGCTCGTGGTGATGTCGTGGGCGGTGAAGTCGTGGGTGGAGAGGACGGTGCGAGCTACTTCCCCGATGATGGCTGGTCGGACGCAGGGGAGGGAGTCATCCAGGGATGCGACGAGGGCGTTGACGAGAGTGGTCTTGCCGGTGCACTGGGCGCCGATGATGTAGATGTTGGGGGGTTGCTGTATTTTCTGCATGGCGGGGGGTCGAAAGAGCAAGAATGTGATGATGCCCTAATATGATAATTCTAGATTCAATGCCCGAGATGTTGAGCGTTCGCAGCCGCGTGGGCATTGCCTTAAGGGGCGACGCTGGCACAAGGCCCTGTGAATCTAGGCTTCTTTGATCATCATGCTGTCGTGGATAATGATTGGTCTTGTTGCTTGACGGAACCTCACATGCAGCCTCGTGGCCTTGTACGACATGCGGACGTTGTCGGGCATCTGCCGCGAAAAGCATGTTTGTTCAATGTACGTTGACGGGGCCATTTATCCCTTTGCTTAAATAGTTCTTGGAAGACATGACTGTCGGGATAACGAAAAAAGAAGGAAAAGAGAAAAAGACAGATAAAAAAGAAAGATTCACACCGGCAGCAACTAGCAGCATATTCATACCCATATATGAGTCACGAATATCTCGGACAACACGTCACTTCTTCTCTCGACCCCAGCGAAAAGCAACGTGGTTTTTGGCTTTCTCACCGGACATCTCTGAAAACCATCAGTGACAAACAGTATCAATATGTTCTTGATAGACTTTAACCAACCAGCGCATGCCATGTCTGGGCTGAGCGAGCAGTCATGGCGAGAAAAAACAGCAGAGAGAAGCAAAGTGTCGAGTGGTGATGGAGCGGACGGCAAGGACGGCGCAGACAGTTGTAAACTTTGATGCCTCGCTCGGGGTATTTCAAAAACAAACTTTTGGTAGTTTCGACCGTCTCCGTGGTTGATTGGCTTTACATACAAGCAAGAACCGATTTGGTGTCTGTCTTTGATCGTTGCACGTGTTCTGATTCCCTGATTTCTGATACGTCCATATCGTGTACCCCGCGCTCAGCCCAAAAACAAAAAAACCACCATAACCAAAACGAAAACCAAAAAAAAAAAAATGAATCAACAACATACCAGCCTCGATGAAGCGACGTACAGCCAAGATGACCCATAGGAATGGATTCACCTATTTGCGTAGCATCGCTCGTCACCCATGCACGCCGTGAACCATGACAAAACGCATCATCATCATCATCGGCGCAGGCACGGGTGGCCTTGCACTAGGCCAGGCACTGAGGAAATCCAAAGTCGACATCTCGTTCCAAATCTATGAGCGATACCGCACACGCACCGACGGCTTGTTCGGCTACCGCGTCGGCATATCCCCCGAGGGCTCCCGATGTCTGGCAGCCTGTCTGCCGGAGCAGCTCTTCACAGCCTTTGTCAAAACTGCCGCTCTTGCTCCCGAGTATTTCAACATTGTCACGGAGCACTACCGTGAGCTCCTGAGCCTGGACCTGAGCCTGAGCTCTGGCTCCAGCAGCAAAGAATCTGATGATGGCGTCGGAGCGGAGCGATCCGTCAGCCGCATGACCCTGAGACAAGTGCTCCTCACAGGCCTGGAAGATGTGGTGCATTTCGACAAACACTTCACCCACTACTCTTCCAACCATGACGGCACGGTCACTGCCTTCTTCAGAGACAGGACTAGTGTCACGGGCGATTTGCTGGTGGGCGCAGAAGGCACCAACTCTCCGACAAGGAAACAGTATCTGCCCCATGCAGTTCTCAACGACTCGGGATTATACGGTATTACGGCCAAGGCTGAACTCAGCGAGACGACCAAGCAGTTGTTGCCGCCAACGGCATCGAGAGCCGTAACCATGATGAACGCACCGGGTGGGTATGGATGCATTATCCATACCATGGAGTTTCCCTGGCTGCGCAACCGTAAGCGCGGAAACGACGACGACGACGACGTTGTCGTGGCCCGCAACGACGAAGAGCTCCTCCAGATCTGGCCGGGAGCCACTTTCGACAACACGAGAAATTACATCCTATTGGGATTCAGTGCGCACATGGCATCACTGCCAGCCGACGTCATGTCGTTGGATGGGCCAACTCTGCATAAGATGCTTCTGGAACGGACATCGACCTGGCACCCAGCCTTTCATGAATTAGTGAAGCAATCAGATCCGAGCACTTGTTTCCCCATCAACATTCGCACGACGGAGAGGCTCCAGGCCTGGCAGAGCACAAACGTGACGCTCATCGGAGACGCCATCCACACCATGACGCCGGGACTAGGTGTCGGTGCAAACACGGCGCTGGTCGACGCCAAGATTCTCGCGGAGAATCTTGTCCTAGTGGCGCGGGGCCAGCAGGACATTGTGACTGCGGTTGCAGACTATGAAGTCAAGATGCACTCCTATGCGTGGGACAGGGTGGAAAAGTCTCTCAAATGGTTCGACAAGGACGCCGCCATCTACGACCCAGGCATTCGGGGCTCGCTCGCTCTAATGTGGATGCGCGGGGGTTTGAGGATCGTCAATACCTTACCTTTCTTGAAAAGGAGGATGGCGGTGGAGATGACACGGGAAAGGGATGGTCGGAGGTAGCAGGCTCAGCAACGTCACAACTTTGGCAGTGCTTCCTTTCTCTTCTTCCTCCTCCTCTTCCTCCCATCAACGGTCCGCAGGCGCTGAGCGTGTCTGGATTCTCGTTCCGGAGCATCCGCGCTGATGAGGAAAAAATCCGACAGCGCTTATAGGCTGTGCATTTGATAGATGTTCCCCGCAACGCTAGCGCTTTATCATAAGATTCTCAACCGAGAATACACATGTAAATGCTTATGCACATATTATATCCAATCTTCACACGTGTTTTCGTCATACGAATATGGTATGGGATATGTCTTCGATCTCCCGCGGCCGCCGGCTCCTCGAGATTTGCCAGGATCGGATAAATGGCACAGCGATGCGAAATGCAGCTCCCGCAGATGATTCTCAGCAACTCTTTGGTGGAGCGACAGGGTACAAGATGCTCCGAAGACGCACACCCATGCACTGTCGCCCGAGTAACTTTGTCTCGCCCGACCTTTCTTTCTCTTGACTTGGCTGACTTTTATTCAAGCTGCAACGGCTCCGCCGGCAGGCGATGAGAATCTCCGCACGCAGCAAATGAATATATATATATATATAGTACACACAAAGACGGTCCAACATGGATGTCCAAAACTGAAGCACACGTGAAATATTTCAAGCACAGCTGTTTCGACATATTTCCATCCTTTACAACGGTCTGAAAACAACTCGACAATGAGAATCTGCATCTTCCAATCCTCGTATGAGGGCATAGACTCTTCCTTGCGAGAGCTTGACAATATCCCCTCTCAGCCAGGGCTATTTACTTCGCAGCACGAATTTGAAACTCGATGGATACACAAGGACAAGGCAGAGCAGGAGATTGCTGACGCAGTCGCCGAGGGATTTGACTTCTACTTCAACTTTCTCTGGGGCACGCTCGATGACGCGGTTGCAGGAATGTCAGCAAGCCGTTATTTTGAGTCTCTAGGATTGCCATGCTGCGGCATTCGTAGCCTGGTGCTGTCCAAGAACAAGAATGACTTCTTCAACGCGGCCAGGCTTCACGGAGCTCCACCGGTTCCTGGAGCCGAGCAGTTCCCCCTATTTGTCAAGCCCGCTAACGGGTGTGCCAGCCAGCTGATTGACGAGAAGTCGGTTTGCCGCAATCAAGACGAGCTGGACTTTACGCTTCGCCGCATCAGCGAAGCCTTGTACGAGCCGCGCATCAGGCGTGCAGTTGCGTTGGGTATCGAAAATCCCGCTGAGTATGCGCGTTCCTATGATGCTGTCGGTCGGGACAGCGACGATATTGTTGTGCAGGAATACATCGAGGGCAAGGACTGCGGGTGTGTTGTTGTTCAAATGGGCCAGAGCTGTGTCGCTCTCAATCCATACGTGTACCGAATGAAGCGATTGCCACAGAAGGAACAGTTCCTCACCTTTGACTTGAAGTTTGATGACGAGACACATCCTGAACTACTACGGAAAGAAGACGATGCTGCCCTGTTCGAGCGCATTCAGCTGGCAGCCATAGAAGCGTTCGTTGTCAGCAGCTGCAAAGAGAATAACACGGGCTGTGATGTCGATCTTCGCGTGACGGCCGACGGACAAGTCTTTGTTATTGAGGTGAACCCGCATCCGGCCCAGTTCATCCCACGGGGAACCGACCAAGACTGGCCCATCGTTCATAGCTTCCCTGGTGGTCACGCGGCAGTCATCAACGTCTTCATCGCAAACTCCATGCTTCGCTACCCGGAGCAATGGGGACGTGAAGACAACATGGCGTCCCACTACGATGCGGTGGCTCCAACGTACGACGACTATGTTAGGAGCGGAGACGTCACTGTCGATGCATCGTTGGGCAAGCTGGTGGACAAGTTTGACTTTTCCGGGACGATTCTCGACCTCGGCTGTGGAACAGGACTTTTTGGCCGGATCCTAGCTGAGAGCCCAAAGTTCTCGCAGCAACGGACTTCCTCTTCCCAAGAGAGCTACCGTCTGCTGGGTTGTGACATCTCGCCTGGAATGCTGGAAATTTGTCGCAAGACGGACCACTACGATTCTCTTCACCTGAAATCCATCCAGGCGACCTTGACAGACCTCCCCGAGAGCATTGATCACATGGTTTCCTCTTCTGCCCTCCAGCTCTTGTACCCAGAAATGTTTTCCTTTGTCGTCGCTCTCATGTTCATCCGCGCCAACAAATCCATCACGCTGAGTGTGGACGAGATCACCGACGCGTACAAGGCGAACATCGCCCAGCTGGGATTTACCTCTTTCGTATCTTTCAATCACCTGGCCAGCATGGAGGCGTTTGGAAAACCAAAGGGCTGGAGGCTGGTGAGCAAAGAGCGCGTCTTCTCCTGGGCGTCGCCCAAGACGGGTGATAGCATATACACCACCTACTTTCGATATGAGAGGACACAAGACGCCACGCGGGATCTCATGTTTCGGAGGGTCGAAATTCCCTAAATAGAAGCTCTCTCTCTCTCTCTCTGCGTTCCGAGTAAGCGGTGACGAGCCTTCTTTCTTCTCTTCATCCTCCTCGGTCGACAGAAGTCAGTAACCAGCTGTTTGAAAGGGAGACGTGTTTTTTTTTTTTTTGGAATACGAGGGGACCGTGGGGTCCATTGACGCTGGCATGGGTTTGATGCGGGGCCATCTCTTGGCGCCAAACTTTAATGTTCCGTTGCGACCTGATTAGTCTTTTTATTCTTTAAAAAAAGCGGGCTGTCGCAACGTTATACTTCCGGACTCGGCATTTTGCACTTGTACCTGCTTAATATTGTCTGTCGACCAGGCTGCTCCTCTGTCCACCATTGCTAGCCTGTTCCGTCCGGTTTCCTCTGCTTCAGTGATGCGTTATTGTACGTGTTGTCTGTGAGAGAGGAGCATGAGGAGTGCCCAAGGGTTTCCAGACAGTCATTTGCTTTGCTCCCGTTGTGTCGTTATCCCGATGATCAATGTGTAAGTCGTGCGCTCCGAGTCGTTCCGTGGCAACGAAAAAAAAAAAACATACGACACACGATCGTGATGCATGTACAGTACCGTTACAAAACACCAAGCCAGGCGGCTAGCTAATCTTAATCAAGGCGCCAAGACGGAGAGAGACACAGCCGGAATCTCTAGAGAACCTCGGTCTATCGTGGGCATTGCCGAATTCGGTCATCTCAACCTCCGGCCCGCCGATCGCGGCCACGAGGTGATGCAACTGACGACGTTAGTGTCGGGCTAGCTGGACCAAAATGGGCACTCGCTTGACTCCATTTCGTCAGCGTGGAGGGGCCGTGATCGACTTATATTGTATCATCGAGACAGTCGAGATGGTCGAGATGGCCTGGCAGCTGTCGCTTGCCTCTGGCCTGCGCTAGCTAGCAATGCGTTTGTCTTCGATAGTTTGACTCTGGCCCGGTAGTGGCTCGCGGCCGCCAGTCTTGGCTATCCATTGTGGGCATGTTTTGCTGCTTCGATGATGGGCGGAGTGAATCCGGATTGCGCAAGGCATCCGCGTGGTGTAGACGCGTTGTGAAGCGAGAGGCGAAGACTTTCAAAAAAAAAAAAAAAAAAAAAAAAAAAAAGGCTGCCTGTTGTCTCTAGTGAATGTTCCGTACATGCGTCCTTCATCCATCTCCAAGGCGCTCTCATAGCCCGAGATAGCCTCGTCTTGAACCGACTGACCAAATGCTTGCCGGTGACATCACGGTCGTCACCTCGCCATGAAGGCCACAGCTTTGCTTCTCTCGTCTGTCATTGGGGTTGCCTTGGCGGCGCCCAGATTTCCCAAAACACCACACGATGCCGTCTTCGATCTGCTCCGGGAGCTTCCTGGTGCCTCGGGATTCTGTGCCGCCCTTCTTCACATTCCCTGTTCAACTATTACCAAGACCAAAACACTTACACCTGAGCCGATTACGCTTCCCGGAGTAACAACAACCGTCAGCGACAACCGAAATATAAAGTGCTTCAAGACAGACGCCTTCACCTCGTATATAACCAGCAGGCGGCAGATTACGAACATCATCACCACGAATCCAGATCCCGTTACTGTCACGGCCACCGACCTCCATCTCGTGACGGTGACGGTGACGGTGACGCATGTTCAGACGGCTCACGTAAAGAACTCGTTATTCCAAACAGTCACTCGCCACGTCACGGGCTACGTCACCAAGACCATCTTTAAGACCGTTACGGATGCGGACGCGCATACCACCACGGATACATCGATTGTAGTCGTGACCGTTACCCAATACGCTGCTGGGTTTGTCACGGCGACTATTTCCGTCTTCGACACAAACTTCTTCACAGATATCCATACAAAGTACATGACGAATCGGGTGACCAATACGCGAACCGCCCTCGTGACGCTCTCCTTTACCGATACCCTCACAGCGACTGTCGCAAACACAAACTCTCTCCCTTCAACAACATCCGCCAATGTTGACGAGACGACGACTCGCGTGGCCAAGTACTTTACGCGAAATGCTACAGTCACCAGCTCGCATAATGCTAGCGTCACGGACGTCATCGCCCCTGTCATCACCACGATCACGACCGATGCTGCCACTGTCGTCACGACTGCTTTTGTCACGATTATGGCGGCGGAGAGGGAGACGGAGAAGCAGCAGGAGCGTCGTGGTGAGGAAAGGCATGCTCAGGCGGCATGGACGCCGCGACTTTTGAGAAATGTCGCTGCGAGCAAGCTGTCGAGTGCGTGCTCGAGACTGCACGTCACTCGTCATGAACAAATTGTTTATACCACTGTGACGGCTGCAAGATGTACGGTATGTTTTTGTAACCTCTATTCTGTTCTGCTTTGTGTCAGTACTGGTGATTTGGTCGTTATTAGTCCTGGCGTCGAAACGAGACCCAGGGGGGTTTGAGCGAACTACATATGTGTCTAGTTTGTTTCCTTTTGCTAACATAGACTTTTTCCTTTTTTTCAAATCATGCAGGTTCTCAGAGGAATCACCAAAATCATCGGCGCAGTCCAACAAACTCACGACACCACCAGGTTCATCACAAACATCGTCACTACCACAATACTCGTTACCGTCGCTGGCCCAGCCTCCACCATCACGGCCAGCAGAGCAGCCACTATCCGCGTCACGAAGGACGACATGCTCACGCTCTCCGAGCCAGCGACATACACTGTCACTGTCACCGTCCACCAGACCACCACAATTGGCAACCAGGTGACGCAATACATGACCACCCTGGTGACCAATGTCCTCACAGTCGATATAGCGCAGACCTCGACCCAGACGAAAGACCAAACCTCGTTCCAAGTTGTGACAAACACTGCCTTTGTCAGTCGCGCCCAGACAGACAGCCTGACCGTGTCTCGTATCGTGACGCAAACCCTGGATGCCACAATAATCGCCACCACGACGAAGCATGCCGCCGCAGAAGAGACAGCGACGGCTATCGAAACCACCAATGTCGAGCACGCCAACACCATCTTGCAGACGCAGACCTCGTTTGCGACGCGGACCATCACCGACCCGGTTACCTTGTACACCACCGTGACCTACACCGTTGACGTGACCAACACGCAGCATGTCATGGAGACGGTCGACGTGGTCGTCACGCAGACCGTCTCCTCGACAGTGACGGCCACGGTCCTGGCCACGGTTACGCAAGCGAATCCAGGGGCGTCAGTGACGGCCGCGATGGGAGGTACTGCTGGGGTTGGACCTGTTTTGACGGACGTGGTGGGCACGGCAGAGGCGGGTACAAGGAGTACGACGACTGCTCGGGCTGGGTTGACGATGACGGACGAGGGCGTGGGTACTACTTCCACGGGGGATTCTATGGCAGTAATTGATACGTTTATTGATGGCACTTCTACGGGGAATTTCTTGACGAGTGCGACTGACGGGGACTTGCGGACTACGACCCAAATTGCCTTCACGATGACTGATGAGGTTTTGGAGACTGCTTCTAAAGGAGATTCCATAAGGGATTCCACGGGAATCATTGATACGTTTATAGATGGCACTTCTACAGAGGATATCTTGATAAGCACGACCGACGTGGACCTAGGTACTACTACCCAAATTGGTAACACGATAACCGATGAAGTCATGAATCCTACTTCCAAGGGAGACTCAACCGGGGACCCCACGGCAGTAATCGATACCGTTGTTAGTGCTACCACTACAGAGAGTATCTTCGCAGGCACGACCGACGTGAACCTAGGGACTACTAGCCAAATTGCCTTCACGATGACGGATAAAGTCATGGATACTACTTCCACGGCGAATTCCATAGCAGCCATCGATACGTCTATATACAGCACTACTGCAGAGGATATCCCAACGGCAGTGTCAGATACCGATCCGAGTATTGGTACCACGCAGGACTCCATGGTCGTAATCAACACTCTAGCGGATACCACCACTACACAGGATATTTTGACTAGCACACCTGTCACGGACTTGGGTTCTTCTACTGAGCTTGTTTTGACGCTAACGGACACGGCTCTTGATATGACGACCACGCAGGGCTCTACGGGAATAATTGACACCTTTGTCGATACTGCTTCCACCCAGGGCCCTTTAGTGTCTAATACAGTTCTAGCTATTACCAGCTCGCAGGACTCTATGGCAATAATCGACACCTTTGTTGATACCACTTCCACGCAAGAAGACCCTTTAGCGTCTAGTACGGTTGTAGATATAACAACCGCACAGGTTTCCACGGCAGTAATTGACACGTTTCTCGAGACCACTTCTACGCAGGACCCTATAGTTTCGAATACGCCATTAGCTACCATGAGTAGCTTTCAGGAATCTATGGGAATAACCGACACCGTTGTGGATGCTACTTCCACGCAGGACCCTATAGTATCTAATACTCTCCTAGCTTCTATTACTAGCTTGCAGGACTCCACGGCGATAATCGACACGTTTCTCGATACCACTTCCACACAGGACCCTATAGTTTCTGATACGCTATTAGATACTATTACTAGCTCAAAAGAATCTATGGGAGTAGCCGACACTTTTGTTGATGCCACTTCCACGCAGGAGCCTGCAGTATCTAATACTCTCCTAGCTACTTTTACTAGCTCTCAGGACTTTATCCTCACCAACACCATCTCAGCCATCTCTACTACACAAGATTCCATAGCGATTACTGACACAACCCTAGCTACTGCTACTTCGCAAGATATTTCGACGATAGGCACCGACACCTTTCTAGATGTCACCACCACGCCGGAGTCTATGGTAATGACCGACTCGGTTTTGGATACGGCTACCACGCAGGACTCTGTGGGAGTGATTGGCACGGTTCTCGATACCACCTCTACGCAGGACCCTACAGTACCTGATACGGTCCTAGCTACTACTAGCTCGCAGGACTTGACAGCGACCGACACTGTCCTGGATATTAGTACCACGCAGGAATACACGGCAGCAACCGACACTCTCTCGGACATCATCACTACGCAGGACCCAACGGCACTCGATACTTCGCTAGCTACCACTATTATGCAAGACTCTACAGAAATTGCCGTCACCAACCTAGCCAGCACCACTAGCCAGCCTATTTTAACAATGACAACTACTGCAAATGTAGATGGCACTACTTTGCAGGACATCTCCGATTCAGCAACCACTACGGCCCTAGAAATGACTGCTACGCAGGATATTTCCACAGATGCTACGGTTATGGATACGGCTACTTCAGAGGATGTTTCCACATACTCGACGACTACAGTTTTTGATACTAATAGTGCGGACGGTATCTTTACAGAAATGACCACTACAGTCTCAGATACTACTAGTGGCAGTTTCCTGACAGAAACAACTACTGTAGTTTCGGATACAGCTACTGTAGAGGATATTTCTTCTACGACAATCCTAGATGGAACTACATTGCAGGACACCTCTACTATGGCTTCCTCCACGGTTCTAGAAATTACTTCTATGCAAGATATTTCTACAGAAACAGCTACAGTCCCTGATAGCACTACTTTACAGGATATCTCTACTGCAGTACCCACTACAGTTCTAGAAATTACTACTGCGCAAGATATTTCCACACAGATAACTACTTTAGTCTTGGAAACCACTAGTGCGGACAGTAGTTTCACAGAAATAACTACTATAGTCGCGAATACGGCTACTGCAGAGGATACTTCCACGGCAGAAACCACTGCGGACCTGGAAACTACTGCTATCGAGCCTAGCGTAACAGTAACAACTATCTCAGTGCCGGACATTACAATCCCAGATGTTACAACCCTGGAGGTTACAATACCGGATGTTACAACTTTTGACGTTACAGTGCCGGGCATTACAACTCTGTCGAGTATAACGATAGATATTCCCACTCTAGATATCACAACCCTAGATGTTACATTTCCGGCTCTTACGACTTTAGATATTTCTACGCTAGATATTACGGCCCCTGAGATTTCTATCCCTGATTTTACGAGCCTCGACATTACATTTCCGACTATTATAACTGTGGATCCTACTACGCTAGATATTATAACCCCAGAGCTTTCAATCTCAGATATAACACTTCCAACTCTTGCACTTCCAACTCTCACACTTCCAACTCTTACACTTCCCGCTCTTACGACTTTAGACATTACAACGCTAGACATTACAGCCCCTGAGATTTCTATCTCTGATTTTACAAGCCTCGACATTACATTTCCGACTATTATAACTCTAGATATCAGCACGCTAGATATTACAACCCCAGATATTTCTATTCCTAATATTTCTAGCCTAGACATCACACTTCCAGCTCTTACAACTTTGGAGATAACTACAGTCCCAGAGATTTCAATCCCAACTATTACGACCCTAGATATTACACTTCCAGAGATTACAATCCTAACTGTTATTACAATTCCATCTTTTACAACCCTAGAGATAACCACTCTGGATGTTACAGTTCCGAGTCTTTCTCTACCAGATATCACCACTTTAGATATAACGATTCCGGAGCTTACAATACCAACTCTCACAACACCTGATATTACACTTCCAGAGCTTACAGTTCCGTTAATTACAACTCTAGGTATTACAATACCAACGACTCTAGGGATTCCAAGTCTAGATGTTACAGTTACGAGTCTTACTCTACCAGATATCACCACTTTAGATATAACAATTCCGGAGCTTACAATACCAAGTGTCACAACACTTGATATTACACTTCCAGAGCTTACAGTTCCGTCAATTACAACTCTAGGTGTTACAATACCAACGACTGTCGAGATTCCAAGTCTAGAGGTTACAGTTCCGAGTCTTACTATACCAGATATCACTACTTTAGACATAACGACTCCGGACCTTTCAGTACCAGTAATAACATCTCTAGATCTTACTATTCCGACGACGCTAGAGATTATCACGACTCTAGACGTGACCGTTCCAAGCCTTACTATACCAGACATCACCACCTTAGATATAACGATTCCGGAAGTTACAGTCCTAACTATAACACCGACACTTTCAGACATTTCAATCCCAGCTATTACACCAACGCTTCCAGACATTTCGATCCCAGCTATCACACTAACGTTTCCAGAGATATCAATCCTAACTATCACACCAACGCTTCCAGACATTTCAATTTCGGCCATAACACCAACGCTTCCAGACATTTCAATTTCGGCCATAACGCCAACACTTCCAGAGATATCAATACCGGCCATAACACCGACGCTTCCAGATATATCAATACCGGCCATAACGCCAACACTTCCAGAGATATCAATACCGGCCATAACACCGACGCTTCCAGATATATCAATACCGGCCATAACACCAACGCTTCCAGAGATATCAATACCGGCCATAACACCAACGCTTCCAGAAATTTCGATCCTAACTTTGACACCAACACTTCCAGACGTTTCAATACCGGCTATCACTCCAACACTTCCAGTTTCAATCCCCGTTATAACTCCAACGCTTTCAGACATTTCGATTCCAGATATCACGCCAACTCTTTCAGACATTTCAATCCCGGATATTACAACTATATATATTCCTAGTCTAACGATTATAACTCCAGAGATCACTACGCTAGATCTAACAATACCGACCTTTGTCACTGAGCCAATTTTCACAGTAACAACTATATCAGTCCCAGATCTATCCATTCCAGGGATAACAACCTTAGATATTACAATACCAACCTTTACCACCCAGCCTATTCTTACAGTAACAACTATCTCAGTCCCGGATCTTTCAGTCCCAGGGCTTACGACGTTGGATATTACAATCTCGACTTTAATCACCCCGCCTATTTTTACAGTCACAACTATATCAATACCAAATCTTTCAATACCAGACATTACAACTTTGGATATTACAATTCCAACTATTACACAGCCTAGTCTTATAGTGACATCTATTACGATCCCAGATATCACAACACTAGATATTACAGTTCTAACTATTATTACTCCGCCAGGCTTAACAGTCACAACTATCTCTATACCACTAGAGACTTTAGTTCCAGGAATCACAACCCTAGACATTACAATACCTACTATCATTACCCAGTCTGTCCTTACAGTTACAACTATTTCGATCCCAGAGATCACTACTATAGACATTACGATCCCTACCACTATTATTACACAACCTGTCCCTACGCTAACAACGGTATCAATCCCTAAGCTAACAACGCTTAATGTTACAATTCCGACAATTATTACGCAGCCAGTCCTTACGCTAACGACTGTCACTATCCCTAAGATCACAACTCTCGATATTACAGTCCCAGCTATCACTACTCAGCCTATACCAACGATAATAAGTATTACAAAGCCCGACATTTCCATCTCAGGACTTACGCAGCCTATTTTAACGGCAACAACTATTTCAATTCCGGATGTCACAGTGCCAACTGTCCCTAGTCAGCCAGTCTTTACAGTAACGACTATTTCAATTCCAGACATTACGATCCCGACTATTAGTCAGCCTATTCTGACAGTACCAACTATTTCAATCCCGGGCGTTACTGTTCCAACTATTTCCAGTCAGCCAATCTTTACAATTACGACTATTTCCATTCCAGGTGTCTCTGTGCCTGTTATTTCCAGTCAGCCCATCTCAACTATCTCGATCCCAGACGTTACTATTCCAGCTATCTCCAGTCAGCCCCTGCCTCTTATAACGACTATTACTATTCCAGCTGTCTCTAGCCAGCCGGTCCCGATAATAACAACTATTACTATCCCAGCTGTCTCCAGTCAGCCCCTGCCTCTTATAACGACTATTACTATTCCAGCTGTCTCCAGTCAGCCCCTGCCTCTTATAACGACTATTACTATTCCAGCTGTCTCCAGTCAGCCCCTGCCTCTTATAACAACTATTACTATTCCAGCTATCTCGAGTCAGCCTGTGCCTCTTATAACGACTATAACTATTCCAGCTGTCTCCAGTCAGCCCCTGCCTCTTATAACAACTATTACTATCCCAGCTATCTCTAGTCAGCCTCTTATAACGACTATTACTATTCCAGCTATCTCCAGTCAGCCCGTGCCTCTTATAACGACTATTACGGTTCCGACTATTTCTACCTATATTCCGATCACAACAGCTATTACGATACCGGCTGTTTCCACTCAGCCAGTCCCAATAGTGACTACTATTACACTTCCAGCTATTTCTACCTATGTCCCAATAACAACGGCCATTACCATACCGGCCGTTACTCTGCCGAGCCTAGTTATAACTACTATTACAATTCCAGCTATTTCTAGCCAGCCTATCCCAGTAATAACGACTATTACAATTCCAGCCATATCTACCAATGTGCAAATAACAACAGTTATCACGATCCCCGCCATATCAACGCAGTCACTCCCAATCATAACCACTATTACCATCCCAGCCATTTCGACATATATCCCCGTAACAACAGCCATCACGATCCCGGCCCTTACTACGCAGCCTATCGCAACAATAACAACCATTACGATCCCGGGTATCGCTACTCAGCTTACGCCAACGCTCCCAGTCATCACTACTCAGCCTATCTTGACATTCACGACTGTCGCGATTCCAGCTATTTCCAGCCAGCACATTTCAATAATAACATCCATCACGGTCCCAGTTGTTAGTATTCCGCCAGTGTCAACATTCACAACTATTGCGATTCCAGTTGTCTCCAGTCAGCGGGTTTCAATAATTACGTCCGTCGCAATCCCAGTCATCAGTACCCAGCCTGTCTTGACATTCACAACAGTCGTAATCCCGTCCATCACCACGCAGCTTATTCCAGGCATACCAATAACCACCACGAAGCCTATCTCATCCGTGGCGGCTACCACGTCCACTGCCGCAACATGTGGCGTCAACCAAGTCGTAAACGGAGACTTTGAAGAAAGAATCCTCCTTCCTTGGGTCGCCACTCCGCTTAGCTATAGTTTCGTGGCAGGACACAACAGCAACACCGGTCTCTCTTTGTCCACGCCTGGAGGGGGTCTCGTGACTACCACGGCTAACCTGGCCCAATCCGTCGTGACCGTACCCGGCAGGACGTACAGGTTCTCGGCCTACGTCAATGCCAAAAAGGGGAACAGTGGCTCCACGTTCGTCTGCATTGCGGGCAACCTTGCCATCAATAGCTTTACTATCACCACGAACAGCAACGTTAACCAGTGGGTGCTCAAGACTTTTGACTTTACTGCTACGCTGCCCACAACACCCATCAGCTGCACAATCACCTCTTCTGTTTCAGCCGAGGTGGTCATTGACGATGTGTCTGTTATCAGTCCTTGTTGAGAAGATGGGATGATTTCTTTCTAATGACTTTTCCTCTTATACTGTATTCTTCTCTTTCTTTATTTATTCCCACGCTTTTCTTTACGCATCTCTCTCTCTTTTTGTTTTGAGCGCTGTCTGTTTCTTCCAGGCATAAAAAGATATTCTTAAAGCCTTAACATTTTCAGGTTATTTCCTTCCTGTATCTATGCATCTATACCTTCGTTCTTTCTATCTATATATACGTCCTGTTTCCTTTTTATAAATACTCTATTTATTTTACTCATGCATCTTCTATCTTCCTTCTTATACCTAAATGCACTCCAACCCATGCAAATGTAAATGTGTCAAGAAAAGGGCGCAAACAAACTTTTCATCAACTCTCTAAGTCATCTCGGCCTAAGCGTGAGAATTCTTCATCCCTGTTGCATCTTTGGAGTCTGTTTGTGTCTCCGCAATGGCTTACCAAATATATCAACAGTCTCATTCCCATTTCTCAATAGACGGGGAGTGCAACTCGTAGACGTTGCAACCTCAAGCACTGGCTGGCCTCTTTGCGTGTAGCTTTGGCCCTTCTCCCTCCCTTCTCCTGTTTTCTTTGATTTCCTCTACTTATTTTTCTCTGTTGTCCTTTGTTCTAACAATATGACTAATGAGTTCAGTTGGCATGTGAGCACATTATCGCTCGTAATTCTTGTAACTGCAACTATATACATATTTAACATTTGAGCTCCTAGGTATCTATTTACCTAAAACTTTTAGTGTGTAAAGTATACAGAAAAAAAATCCCTCAAGTATCAAAATAGAAAATATGCCACATTTCCCCTCCGCTCCCTTTTAGTAAAGTGATTCTAAATCCAAAGCAACTATTTAATTCAGACATATAAAACTTTTAACAATAAGCAGCATAAAGGAAAGAATTAGTAGTTCCAACCAAACCCCTTCCTTATTTCACAGCTCATTTCCAAGTCCTTTATTCCCAACATCTCTGCCTTATATACCTTCCTCAGATGACATGCTTCATGTACGCATACCACCTGACTCATGACCTTCCACCACAGTCAAGGCACTCTTCCAGCAAAGCACACATGCGTGTCACTTCCTCTCCCCGATGCACCCAATCGAAATGCGAGCCCTCCAGCATCACGACCTCGACGGCCTCTTTTCGCATCAACACGTCGAGGCGATTCAGGGGCGATTCTGCATACCACCTGTACAGACGGCGTTGCTCCGACGAACCATGCGTTTCCTCGGCATGCTTGGCCTTGAACAGGATCAGCCGGTCTGTGTGATGTTCCAGCACCGTGAAGTTGCTGCGCTCGGGCTGGTAGATGCGGTAAATGACGTCTAGTATCTCAAGCTGCTCTTTTTCTTCTTCTTCGTCGTCGCCGTTCTGGCCTAGGGCTTCTTTCACGGCGCCTGGCACATCAAAATATGCGTCGATGAGCGCAACGGTCCCCAAGTGCTCCCCACGATGAGCCAGCCGCTGCGCCATCTCCATGGCCAGTATGCCGCCGAAACTCCAGCCCAGGATGTGGTACGGTCCTTGCGGCTGCACGGCGCGCATCAGCGAGATGTAGTACTCGGCGAGCTGCTCGAATGTGGACAGCGCCTTGCTATGGCGGTAGTAGTTGTTGAAGACGACCAGTTTGTGATGCGGCAAGCCTTGCACGATGTTGTTCAAGTAACTCTCGGCGCCGCCTTCTCCAGGCGGAAGCAGGAACAGCGTCGGGCCGCGTCTCTTGTCATCATCGCCATCATCGAGGCCAAAGGAGATGAACGGCGTAAAGGCATCTCCGGCAGCACTGGCCGTGGCTGCTATCTCCAAGTCTCGCCCACTGATCTTGACTCGCGAGATGAGCTCTCGCAAGGTGCTCTTGATTGTGTGGACAAGGCCCTGCAACGCGTCATGTGGCAAGGCGCCGGCAATCTGCATCGACAGTCGGCCGTTGACGGCAGCAAAGGTCATGTCAAGGACACTGGAACTGCCGTCTTTGTCCTCAGGGGCGGTATACAAACCAGCCGACATCCCAGACTCACCCACGGCGAGCATCCAATCGTCTGGCCTGCGTTGCTGCGCTTGATCCAGCCGTCCTAGATAATTGACGCTCACGAGCGGCAGAGAACCATCAGTGTAGCCGTAGCATGCGCCATAGCCGACACCATGGTTTGGCACCTTGTCCACGAGGTCTTTCACATCAATGACTCCCCTGACAGGATCCGAAACCCGTGGGATTTCAAAAGGATACATGCTCGTGAACCATCCCACGGTTCGACTGACCTCCAGAGACGGATCAACGCTCTCTTCGCGTCCGTGGCCCTCTACCGTCACGACACTCGACTCGTCACCCATGATTTGCTGCTGTTGGAGCGCGGCGCCGACGCTCATGAGTAGTATTTCATGCATATTCACTTGCAAGCTCGGACAGCATTGCTGGAACAAGGAAGCGGTTTCCTCCACGGACATGTCGTCCTCGCAACGTGTCCAACGACTGCGAAGAAGGCTTTCGGGTCGGAGCAAAGCTGCGCTCCGCACGGTTTTCTCCCTAATAACCTCCCAGTACGTTCTTTCTGCACACGATGGTGTGTAGTTTTCAATCGCAAACGCCCATTGCTGAACACTACTGCTCTTCATGCCGAGGTCCACTCCTTGGTACAGCATTTGTAAATCCGACCTGATGATGTTCCAGCTGATTGTATCCATTATCAGATGATGGAAGCTGCACCAGACGCGCGCTGAACCGTCCTCGTATCCGTGGAGATACACAATGGTAAACAACGGACCCTCTGCCAGGTTGAAACAGGACTGTCTCTCCGAGAGCTCGTGCTGCAATTCCTTCTCCCTCCCTGTTTGATCTGAATCTCCGCCCAGGCTTTCAATATGAAGAGTGCTAATCTCCACGTTCTGGATGGTCGGCACAAACTTCTGTACGGATTCCCCATTTCTGGTCTCTATTCTCATCCGGAGAGCATCATGTCGCAGCTGAAGCAGTCTCACTGCGTCCGCAAGGCGGTCCACGTCCAACGGCGGTGTGCGAATCGTGAAGCAGTGGTTCCAGTACTCCGGCCTCTGCAGCTTCTTGGACAAGAACCAGGACTGCATCGGTAACAGAGGAGCAGTTCCCGTGACGAGTCCCTGGTCGGCCCTAAGAGGAGGAAGAAGAAGGAGCAGATTCTGCTGGCCGTCATGGCTCAAGACATTGTCGAACATGCTCCTCACCGTGCGATGCACGAAGACGTCCTTGACGCTTACTTTTCTGCCAAGCTCTCGGTAGATATCCCCCACCAGCTGCATAGACGATATGCTGTCGCCGCCATTTGTGTAAAGATCGTCGTCGATGCCGCTGCTCGCCACTCCCATCGCCGCTGCCCACAGCACACATAGTTTTGCTTCAACTGCGTTTCTGGGAGCCGCGAATCCGTTGGCAAGACTTGTCTCTGCGAGCGAAGCAAGTTTTCGCGTGTCCAGCTTGCCGTTGATGGTGACCGGCAACGCCCCCTTCAAGCATTGTAGCTTGTTTGGGATCATAAAGGACGGGAGCACCGAGAACAGCATCCTTCGAATAGCGGATGGTGTAAGAGACGTGTTTCCGTTGTCGGTACTGTAGTATCCAACCAGCTCGGACACTGTGCCAGAAGGTCTCCCATTGCTGCCGTCATTGCTGTATTTTGGTAACACGGCGGCTTCTTGAACTCCTGGAATGGAGGCAAGCGCAGTCTGAACTTCTGAGAGTTCGATTCGAACTCCACGCAGCTTGATTTGCTGGTCTCGGCGGCCGAGATACTCCAGACGGCCCGGTCCACGATACCGAACCAAGTCGCCCGTCTTGTACATCCTCTCGGTGCCAGACTGTCCCTCGGTGTAGAATGGATTGGGTATGAAGCGCTGGCGAGTCAGTTCCTCTTGATTCAAATAGCCCCTTGCCACACAACCCCCTGCCAAATACAGCTCTCCGACCGCATTTACCGGCACCTGCTCCAGAGCATCACTCAGCACGTAGACCTTGCTACCAGGGAGCTCATCACACAGCTCCTTTGTAAAGGGCGCATCGTTCTCAAACGTCGTGACGAGATTGTACACGGTTGTCTCTGTCACGCCATATGCGTTGTTGATTCGACCGGTAAAGTGCCGGCGCATATGGGCAAACTGAAAGGCGTGAAACTCTTCTCCCGCAGCAGTCACAATTTGCAGGTTTTGCAGTCGAGAGAGCTGGATCTGCTGCAACACTGAGGGTGTGCCGCTCAGATAGGACAACTTAGCTGCATTGGCCAGCTCGTAGAACGACTCGTGGGTTACGCCCTCCTCGGGGGGAATCACCATGGTGTTGCCGCTGAGGATGGACAGGGCGATTTGCTCAATGGAAAAGTCGAACACGTAGTTGGACAGAAAAAGCACCGAGTGGGTGTCATGAGATGCCGTGCCAAAGTATCGCGCAGAAAGAGTCCTTTGCAACGCAGTTCCGCCCTCATGTTCTACCATGACGCCCTTGGGCTTCCCCGTCGTGCCGGATGTGTAGATGATGTACCCGAGCATGGACGACTTCACGTCCGCCTGCATTGGATTCGCAGATGATTGTGTCTGGACACACTGCAGAGTTGACGGATCATCTAGTATCATCAGTTTTGCCGGCGCCGCCACCTCGGCGTCATGTCCAACCGAGCAACGTTGTCGCCATACTCCCATTGTCGTGAGAAGAAGCCGTGCTTCTGTATCGCGCAAGATGAAGCTGACTCTCGAGTCCGGGTAGCTCGGATCCAGGGGCACGTACGCGGCGCCAGCTTTCCAGACAGCCAAAATGCAGACGAGCATTTCGATGCCCTTGTCAAGTATCAGTGCAACGCGGTCGCCACCGGAAATACCTTGCTGGGCCATCATGTAGTGCGCCAGTTGATTAGCTCGCGCGTTCAGGTCCGCGTAGGATATCTTCTTGTTGAGTGCCTTTGTGATTGCCGTCTTTTCCGGACTCAGAGCCGCATGCCACTCGAACAACGCATGAAGTGTGTTGCTCTCCCGGTGTGTTTTCGAAGCCGGCTCGATGGTTTGGCAAGGCAGGACCTCAGCAACCTGGTCAACCTGAGGAAGCTGATCATTAACCCGATCAACCAGCGTGATCTGTGACAAGAGTTGATTCGCAGGGCCACTCGCCAGCTTCTCTAAAAGCCCAACATACGAATCCAGATACCCCTGGACCGTGTCTTCCTCAAAGAGGCAAAAAGGGTAATTGAAATTGACCTGGAATGTAGAATCGCCCATCTCCTTCACCGTGACATTCAAATCAAACTTGGCCACAGTAGCCAGCGGCACAGAGGGAACATAGTCCCGGAAAAGAGGCTGATGGTTGCCCTCGGCCGCCGTCTTGGGCGCCGACTGCACTTCCCAGTTAAAGACCGTCTGCACAAGCGGGTGGCGGCTAGCATCGTGCTTCTCATGCACGAGCTTGGTCATCTCCTGGAACGGCATGTCCATGTGTATTTGGGATTCAACCAGCTGCTTTTGAACATTGGCCACCAGTTCACCTACATGGACGTTGGAGACGTCAACGCGTAATGGCAGCAGGTTCACAAAGAAGCCCACGACGGACTCATACTCGGCACGGTTCCGATGCGACACGGGAATGCCCACGGAGATGTCGCTCTGCATAGTGTACACATGCAGCAGGTAGCAGTACGTGGCGAGCATGACCGTGTACAGACTTGCGCCTTCTTGCTTTGCCAGGGCTCTGAGCCGTGAAGTCACGTTTTGTCCGAGTGTCAACCGTACATCTCTACCGTGGTAGTTGAATTCGGCCGGGCGAGGCTTGTCGGTGATGAGGCAAACAGGTTCCAGACCGCTTAGTCGTGTGGACCAGAACTCGGAGAGAACCTCAAAACGACGTGTTGTTGACAAGCTATGCACATGCTCGACTGCGTACTCCTTGTATTGGACGCCGAGGTCTGGCAGATTTACATGTTCCTTTTGCCCGGCATGCCAGGCGTAGAACTCTGCGACGTCACTGCAGAAGACATCCCATGACCACGCATCGAAGGCAGAATGATGGAATACCAGGGTAGCATAACGGACGGGTGTGGGCCGGCGTTCTGATTGTACCTGGAACACAGCAGCCGTGAATGGAAGCTCTCGATCCAGTCGAAAGACGTGCTGCGCGGCATTGCTCATCTCCTGATGGAGCTGAGCCTCAGACTCCAACGTCACCATTTTCAAAACAAATAGTCTCTGCCCCGCTTCTCCATCCAGAATCTGCTGCTGATATGTCGAGTCATCCATTTGTCTCACCAGCAAAGTCCGCAGCGCTTCATGCCTCCCGATAACCGAGCAAAGCGACTTCTCAAACGCTTCTAGACAAACCGCATCATCCAGCTCCAGCTGCATCGCAATGTTGTATGCACTCCCATCCTGATTGTACTCTTGCAAAAACAAAAGCCGCTCCTGCGCCGGAGAAAGTGGCACACTGGTCAATTGCTCTCCCGTCAGGGGCAAAAATGTCTCGACATCTGCCGATCCGCTTACTACCCATCGCGCAAACGCCTCAATGGTGGGATACCGGAACAGGCTGCTCACGCTGACCGATACGCCCAACGCCTTGGTGGCAGCAAACGAAAGCTTCGTGCTCCGTAGACTGTCGCCGCCCAGGCCGAAGAAGTCGCTGTATATGCCAATGTTTTCGATGGGCAAGTCCAGCAGATCCGCCCAGATGTTGGCCACGACCCTCTCGACCTCTGTCCTTGGGGGCACGACGTCCTCTCCTGGAGTGTCGTCGGCGGCGGGAAGCGCCTTTGCGTCAAGTTTCCCGCTCACCGTCACGGGAAATCTATCCAGGGGTATCGTCTTGGCCGGAACCATGTGCGAGGGCAGCCGCGCCTGCATGTACCGACGAAGGGCCTGGGGTGAGAGAGGTCCGGATGCGACGTAGTAGCCTACCAGGTACTTTTGACCGTCCGACACGCGGTCCTTTGCCAGCACGACAGACTGAACCACGCCTGGGTACGCAGACAAGACGGCTTCTATCTCGCCCAGCTCGATCCGTTGCCCCCGGATCTTGACCTGGAAGTCGTTCCGTCCGAGGTACTCGACCTCCCCCCCGTCCGCCGACTCCATCCAGCGGACCAAGTCCCCCGTCCTATAAAGCCGAGCATTGCGGCCCTCTCTCTTCTCTGTCTCGGTCTGGAACGGATTCGCCGGGAACCGCTCCCGGGTCAGGTCAGCGCGGTTGTGATAGCCTCGGGCGACACCATCGCCCCCGAGGTACAGTTCGCCGACGGCCCCAATGGGCACTCTCTTCATATCCTCATTCAGCACGTAGCTGGTACTGTTGGCGACCTGTTTCCCGATGCTCTTGTCTGTGCGTCGCTCCGGATACGGATACAGACGCTTGTGCGTGGTGATGGACACCTCCGTCGGCCCGTAGCCATTGATGACAAGGCCCGGGAACGTCTCGCGGATCTTGTCAAAGACGGGCTCGCTAAAGGCCTCTCCAACGCAGTCTATGCGGCGGAGATGGTCTCGGAAGCGGCTAAACTCGTACATGGAAATGACGGACGGCGTGCCGGACAGGTACGTGACGCGGTTTGTTTCAATGTATCGATACAGTCTTTCCTTGTCGCCGCGCATCTCGTCATTGAGAACCAGCAGCGTCTGGCCGTTGAGCAGTGCATCCGTCATCTGTTCCACAAAGTGATCAAACACGTAGTTGGAAAACGAGAGCACGACTTCATCGTCCGTGCCCCTCAGGCCAAATATTTTGCTCAGTGAGACGGCGAGGTTGACAACGCCGTGGTGCTCGACCATGACGCCCTTTGGCTTTCCTGTCGTGCCCGATGTGTACATGACGTAGGCAAGGTCTGCTGCATGGCATGTCGACCGGGGATGTGTAGGACTCGGAGACAGCTTGACAGCCGTGTTGGATGGGATCACGGGAACGCCACCATTAATTCCCCCGTCCCCATCTCCCCCCCCTTCCGCTCCTCCTTGTTTGCCCTGCACAAGCTTGGCCAACCGGCTCACATACTTCTCGTCCGCAATGACGGCCATCGCGGCTGTGTCCTCCAAGATATATTGGATTCGATCATCGGGATAGCCAGGATCAATAGGCACATAAGCACCGCCCGACTTCCACACAGCCAGAATGCTCGTAATCAAATGCTCGCTTTTGTCCATAACAAGTGCCACCAATCGGTTCGGCTCCACGGCCACTCGGCCGACGAGGTAGTACGCCAACGCATTAGCCCGGTCGTTGAGCTCCCGATAAGTCAGCTTTTTATCCTCATAGATCACGGCCACCTTGTCCGGCCTTCTCTGCGCCTCGATTTCAAAAACAGAGTGTAGCGTGCCGCTGGGATACTCATCCTCGGTGGCATTCCACGTGTCGAGCTGCTTCACCTGGTCTGTAGAGAGATACTCCATGTCCCGAATCAGCGTCTGCGAGTTTCTCGCAATGTTGTGCAGGGTATCGCGGGCCGTGTGCAGCAGCACTTTGATGGTGTTGTCGGTGAACAGCTCTCTGGCGTAGCAGATGGTCAGATGGCAGCCGCCGTCGTCATCTCCTTCTTGGTGTTCTTGTGCGATGACCGCGAGCGGATAGCTCAACTTCTCAGTCCCTCCGGTAATCGTGCACTTGAGCAACTGCTCGTTTCGAAGTCTATGCGAGGTATCCAAGTTTGGGTAGTTTTCCAACACAAAAAGCGTGTCGAACAGACCGTGCTTCAAGTCGTCCTTGCTGCTTAAGCGTCCTAGTTCCACGTTGCCGCGGGAGTTCATGGCATTTACTTGGTTTTGTATTTGGGCGATTGCATCAATGGCAGTCATGTCGCGGTAGGATGCATGGTCCAAGACGAGCGGGAGTGTGTTGATGAACAGACCGATTGAGCTTTCGATGCCTTCAACGGGGAGATTACGGCCTGAAATGGTCGTTCCTGTTACGGTGTGGCTGCCACCACCGTAAGCATGAAGAACAAGATGCCAGACCAGTTGTAAGATGGAGTGAAGTGTCACACCCATGGCAGAGCATTCTTCCAGGAGACTTTTCATCGCATCATCACGAGCGAGGAAGATGCTCTGTTGGCCCTGCTCTTGAATCCGGTCGTAGTCTGCCAGCGGAACCTTGTACCGGCTTGCTTCGTTGAGCAGGGCATTCAAGTCACACCGCTCTTCGATTTGATCAATCTGTCTCGCCCAGAACTTGAGATGATCCTCCCGATGCGATTCGAGGTATTTCTGGGCACACACATATGCCGAATCTTCTTCTATTGGAGGCTGACCGCCCTCCGCGAGGCAAAGATACGCGTCGTGCAGACGCTCAAAGAGCAAAGGCAGACTCCAGCCGTCCAGCACCGAGTGATGGCAGCTGAAGACGCAAAAGGACCGCGGACCTGGAGTCTGAAAGAAGTATACCCTGATGAGGGATGCCTCGCTCAGTCGATATCCTTCTTCATGGTCTTTCCGCTGTACTAGCTCTATCCTATGCTGCATCTCCGCCTCACTCTGCGCGTCCGAAGCGTCAATGACTCTCCAGTCGAGCCTCGAATCAGAGTCCAATATCTGCACCACTTCGTCTTCCCACGAGAAGCGAAGCCGTAATGCAGGGTGTCGACGATGGACATGCTCCCACGCCGCGCGGTAGACGTCCTGTCGCAGAGAGGCTCCGTACTGCAGAACAGACTGCATGATGTATACGTCTGTCTGCTGTGTTTTGAGCGAATGGTACACAAACCCCTGCTGCAGACTATTCGCCAGGTAGGATTGCTTCTCTCGAAGGCCAGTCGTCAATGCTCCCGCGTCCGATTCAGCATGACCGTTAACTATCCCCCGACGAGTTGATGACTCTCCCAGCCGTGAATTCAGAAGATCCGCCATTGCCCTTAGCGTCCTCGTTTGAAATACTTCTTCCAGGCTGATGACCGCGCCGAACACCTTTCTCACCCGAGCAATGAGCTGTATACAAGTGATACTGTGGCCTCCCAGACGGAAAAAATTGTGTTCCAGACTAATCGACTGCGCGAGAATCCCAAGAACATCGGCCCACACCCTTGCCAGCTGCTCGTCCATCCCATCTCTGTACAGGGGAGCGACTGCTGCGGTACCAGATGTACTAGACGATGGGACTGCCATCTCCACCGCAGGCAAAGCGCGCAGGTCAACTTTTCCATTGATGGTGACCGGTATGGCGGGCAGCTGGATCAGCCGCGTGGGTATCATGTATCGCGGCAATTTTCTGTCCAGAAACGACAACAGATGGTGTTCAGACACCTGTGCTTGATCACAGACATAGTAGCCGACCAAGTGATCCTGGCTTGTCAACTCCTGGCCACCACTACTCAAGAAGAGCTTCCTCGACATGACGATGCTCGTGCGGATACCCGGGTACATTGCGAGAGTAGCCTCAATCTCGCCGGGCTCGATCCTGATTCCGCGTAGTTTTATCTGAAAGTCGATCCTCCCGAGGTACTCAATCTCTCCGCTTGGAAGCCATCGCGCCAAATCACCTGTTTTGTACAGCTGACTATTTCTGCCCAGTTGCTTCTCCTTGGCTGTCTGGTAAGGGTTAGGCAGGAATTTCTGGCGCGTCAGTTCCTGCCTATTCATGTAGCCCCTGGAAATTCCAAGCCCACCGACGTGGAGCTCTCCCGCGACTCCCAGCGGCACGCGCTTCAAATGCGCATCCAAGATGTAGCATTGTACGTTCCGCACAGGCCTCCCCAGACTCGTATCTACCCGTTTCGAATCAGGTTCAAATACCTTAAGCGCCGTCACAAAGGCCGACTCGGTAAAGCCGTACTCGTTCAGGATCCTTCCTTTGAAGCACCGCCGGAGAGCGTTGTAGCGCGAGTCCGTCAAGTTCTCTCCCACCAAGATCATGCGTTTCAGGGAAGGACACGTGCTGAAGTCGTGCTCCTGGAGTACCGACGCCGTTCCATTGATGTACGTGACCTTGTGTTCGCGCATGTATCCCAGCAACATCTCTTGATCAAACTTGTCCTCGTCGCTGATGACGGCGAGCTTGTTCCCCGTCGTCAACGCCATCAGCATCTGCCGCACAAATGGCTCGAAAACGTACGCCGAAAAGAGCAGTATGACTTCATCCTCGTTTCCTGCCACGCCGTAACGGGCGGCTAGATCTGTGATGCTGTTGACAACACTGGTGTGTTCCTTGAAGATGCCCTTGGGGAAGCCCGTTGTGCCTGATGTATATGTCACGTAGGCGAGCTGCTTGCTGGTTAGGGGGAGCTTCTGTAAGAGGTCTTCTGCTGCTGCTGCCTCTTCTTTTTCCAAGGTTGAACACAGCAGCAATGGCTCAAGAGGGATGATTTCAATGTGCCGCTCTCCTAGAATCTCGTTTTGCAGTCTTGAAACATGTCGCTCACTGGCAATGATGAAGCCCGTTTTCACGTCGTCAAGCACGAATTGGATCCGCTCAATGGGGTACAATGGATCAATCGGCACGTGCGCGGCTCCAGACTTCCACACTCCAATAATGGTTTCAATCATCATCTCGCTCTTGTCCAGGAACAGACCTATGAGCTGCTCGGGCTGAATACCTCGCGAGCATAGGTAGCTTGCCAGTCTGTTCGCCTGTGCGTTGAGCTCCGCGTACGTTACGCGTGTGTTGCCAAAGATAATGGCGACTCTGTCGGGATAACGCTCCGCGGCTTCTTCCACGAGATGATGCAGCCTCTTGGAGGATGGATAGTCTCCGTCTGTGTTGTTCCAGGCATCGAGCTGAGCTATTTGCTCCTGGGGCAGAAGTTGGACATTGCGCAGCAGCTGGGTCGGACGCGTGGTTGCCTCCAACAAGGTGTGCATGGCGCTGAAAAAGCTGTCTATAACCATGATGTCGAACAGTTCGTGGGCATATCTCATTGTGAGCGTCCAGCGTGATTCTTGGAAACAAGCACCCAGGATTAATGGGAAGTTTGGAAGTGGCGCTTCGTGAATGTCACCCCCATGGAGCACAACCACAAGATCCAGAAGCTCTGCCCGAACGAGTTCCCGGGGGTTAACAATGACCATGCTATCGTCCAAGGCCGAACTTGCGTGTACCTCGGAGATTGCAGAAGACATGTACTTCTTGTCTCTGTCGGTGTGGTTGACCACAGTTGGCAACACCATCCACGCAGCCTCTGGACAACTATAAGAAGATGGTGCGGGGTCTCTGCAGACGGTGGCAGTTACCGTGTGTGTCCCATTGCCAAATCCTTTCAGCATCTGATGCGTTGCCACCAACAGGAGCGTATCTGCGGGTATTTGCCTCTTGGAGATGGCGGCTCTTAGATCATACAGCAGGCTTCCGGATACCTCGACAGAGCTTTCTTTCATGGCCAATGCCTCTTCATGGACGCCCGTCGCGGCGAGCTGGTACTTGACAGGGTCGCAAGTTAGGCCGCTCAAATCGCATCTGTCGGTGACGGCCTGGATCTCGGCTTTCCACTGCACCAGTCTAGGGGCAGAAATTTTGCACTTGGTGCTTTCGGGAAAGTTGTTTCCATTTCGGCGTGCTCGTTCATTGACACTAGCCGTGTCGTTGGCTCCGTTGCTTTGATGATGTGGCCGATGGGCATGATCTATGTCATCAAGGGACCTTTCCTTGGTCTCGTAGTATGCTTGAATTTCATTCTTGATAGCAGGCGTTTTGTTTCCATTTTGGCAGCCACGGAGAGCTTTCAATGATAGTGATGCTCCGTTTGATTCAGAAGGGGGATGCATGACGTCTACAAGTAATTGTGTGCGATTGCGTTTGGTAGACAGATAGCAAGTGCGTGACAAATGATACCAGAGTTTCCTTAGCCTCCTTTGGATGATGTGATGTTTCTGTATGAAGTTCTTTTAACCTGCAAGTCGGGTCTTGTATTTTTTTTTCCGACTACCTAGGCGGGTAGATGAATGAGTAGCCACTGGCACAGGAGGCTGAGCAGGGGTGTCAGAAAGAAAGCCATCAAAAGAGGCAGGAGCATTAATGATAGTCCTCAATTTTGCGTTTTGCCAGCTTACGATTGCCTCTGGTCTGTTCCATCAACAGCTGCTCGCTGTAGCCGTCAGCCGTCAAAAAGACTACAAACAAGTGACTGCACATTGTACACCGCATACGCCCGCGGTCCGGACTCCAGAGTTCAGCATCTCGAGTCCAGAGTCTAGATCAAGTCTCCCGAGTCTCTATCAAGCAGCACAAAAGCATCCTGACCATCTGTCGGTGCAGCGTCATTATTGCCCTTCCAGCCACTCCATCATGGGCTGAGCCGCGTGATGTCGACGCTGAAGGTCCGTGTAAGTCGGTTCCGTCGCATGCTAAGCCGCAGCCGAATGCAGATTCATCCTGATTGGTTCGGCACTTCATTTGCGGGGTTGACACAGAGATGTGGAGAATGGGCGGAGACAAAGCGAGTGTCACCGATTGGTCAGGTGCTTTGCTGCAGATGCAATGGATTATTTCTCCGTTTCCCCTCTCCTTTTTTTCCGGCTTCCTCCTTTTTATGAGTTATGAGTTCTTAAGCTTCATGCGTAACCCGTAACAATGGCTCATGATTCCGCGGGTCCGCAGGCCGGCTGGCTGGCCGACTGGTCGCAGCGGAGCGGCTCGTCGCGCGCGTCGGGGCGTCGGGCCCCTGCGCGTTTTTTTTTTTGTGTGTTTTTTTGTGCCATGTTCCCTACATGTGCACATCTTACATACATATGTCGTGGCACACTGCCGGTCATCTTGCTCTTGTATCTCGCAGTTTGCGTTGCACCGTGCCATGCGTGACTGACGCAGCGCCTCGTGTCGCAGCGACTTAGTCGGGACCAGGACCCAAAGCAGTGCGTCGGCCCATCGGGAATGCACGCCCTGGGAGCAGGGAAATCTCTGGTCCGGCCTAGCTGAGACGAGTCGTCATGTTTTTTTCGAAATGCAGTGTAACGGTTCGTGACTGCTCACGTCCGGTGCAAAGTCCATGGGCGGATATCGACATCGTATGATAGGACTCGAAAGAATACTGCACGTTTGGATTGTTTCCTAGGTATCGTATGTTTGGGCAGGTTCACTGCAGGCGGTAGCTACGAGGCTGTGCAAGAGGTGCAACCGTGTCGCCCAAAATAATGCATTCGCACTCAATGTTCACGACATGGTTGACCGGAGGTCGCCAGTTCGGAGGTGGTTGCACAGGGGAATGGCAACGGCAGATATTGGCAAAGTCGCATTTGACCGCAAGGAAACCACACTTGGGAATTACACCGAGCATGTATCGCGAAATCGCATAGACTGTCGTGCCAGGACCCAGCACTGGCAACGTGATCAGAAGCGGAGAGCCCGTGCTTCTTTTTGTCCGTGGCATAGTCCCAACCTCGGCGGATATGTCGAATATCACCAGCTCGTGAGCAAGCCCATGTCTGACTTGTTTTCCTTTCCCTGTTTTCTTGTTCTCTTGTTTCCCTCTGTGCAAAGGTAGAGCTCGTTCGTTGACATTACCAGACCAGCACTATTTCACTGGCTTTGCCTCATTTACAACAACCAAAGATGACTTCCAAGACCGCCAACGTCCCCCGCATTGACATCTCGCCCCTGTTTGGCGACTCGCCCGTCCTCAAGCAGCAGGTCGCGCAGGCCATTGACGCCGCCTCGCGCGACACTGGCTTCTTCTACGCCACAAACCACGGCGTGGACCTCGCCCGGCTCGCGGCCGAGACGCGCCGGTTCCACATGGCGCTGACAGCCGACGAGAAACAGCAGCTCGCCATCCGCGCGTACAACCCGGAGCACACGCACAAGATCCGCAGCGGCTACTCGCTGGCCATCCCGGGCCGCAAAGCCGTCGAGTCGCTGTGCTACCTCAACCCGGCCTTCACGCCGGACCACCCCCGCATCGCGACGCCCACGCCGCTGCACGAAACCAACGACTGGCCGCCCGAGCACCGCCATCCGGGCTTCCGCGCATATGCCGAGTCCTACTTCTGGGACGTCTTTGGCGTAGCCGCCGCCCTGCTCCGCGGCTACGCCCTCGCCCTGAACCAGCCCGAGGACTTCTTCACTCGCCACTTCCGCCGCGACGACACGCTCTCCTCCGTCGTGCTCATCCGCTACCCCTTCCTCGACCCGTACCCTGCCCCGGCCATCAAGACAGCCGCCGACGACGGCACCAAGCTCAGCTTCGAGTGGCACCGCGACGTCGACCTCATCACCGTGCTCTACCAATCCGACGTGCAGAATCTGCAGGTCAAGACGGCCCAGGGTGAATGGCTGGACATTGAGCCCGACGACTCGGCCTACCTGATCAACTGCGGGACCTACATGAGCCACATCACCGGCGAGTACTATCCCGCGCCTGTCCATCGCGTCAAGTGGTGCAATGAGGAGCGCCAGTCGCTTCCATTTTTTGTGAATCTGGGCTACGAGGATGCCGTTGAGCCGTGGGATGCTGCTGCAGGTGCTGCGGATGCTAAATCGGCGGTGGTGGAAGGGAAGGTCACTCATCGGCCTCTAGCTGACCGCCAGGCCAATCCCTACGGCGAGTATTTGCAAAAGGGCTTGTTGGGACTGATTCAGCAGAATGGGCAGACTTGAGTATGTAGCATGTATTCGCGCATACAGACGTGCCGTATACATACAAATATCCTTGTCATACACAGATCGTTGACAATTTCCAACTTGCATTCCTCGCCTCGGCCCTTGCAAATCTCCGTCTGTCCCATCTCCCTCTATTTATACTTGAGATACTGAATTCGGTTTCCATAAGACGAAAACAATGAAACCCAGACAGCATTGCATTGGGATTTGTACAATGTCCCTCTACCGCGGGGGTTAACGCTCGATAATACTGTTGACATATATGTAGCCGCTGCATGGCAACGGAAATGATTGTTGTCCGCCAGCTGTGCAGTGATACGGATAGGCGTTTATGCCGCAAACAAGCCAGACATCTGAATCAACTAGCGGGGCCGATAAGAGGAAGCTGTCCGAATCGATATTAACGGTGGTTAGCTTATCTCCGCATACCCAGATGTTATCAGGCTGTGCGTCGCATTGGCCGGCACCGTGTTGGTTGTATATACTCCCGCTAATGCTGCCTTGGCCGCATCGGGGCGCGTCTTGACCGAACGTCTGCCCGGCGAAGACGAGGGCAACGGTAGCCAGGGTGGTGGAAGTAGGCCAGTACATGGTGTGGAAAGTTTTTTTTTTTTTTTTCGGTAAGAGAGAGAAGCTGTGTCTTCGTTGTTTCAATAGAAAGTGCCTACTAAAGGGAGGACAAGAAATTTGGCCTGCTTTTAGAAAATTGCGTGACATGATCAAGTATTTATTCTCATACCTGCTTGTTGCGCACTACAGACCTTCCGATGTTCCCCTTATCGGAACCCTCGGATGTAGTGCCCTAGTATCTAGCCTCATATCTCAGGCATCTCGCCTGAGACACCCACTACATACATTTTAGGTAGCTGGAGTGTCCTCCACTAGATAGAATATACATCATGCACCATTACTAGATGTAACACCTGCTAAATTGCTTGTTCCGGCCTTGCCGGGCCTCGCCACGTTCTGCGCCAAATTATGGGCCACTGCGCACGCCACTGAAGGCCCCCCCCCCCCCCCCCCCCCTTTTTTTTTTATTAAAAGTGACCTTGTGTCATGGTCATAATGGTTGTAGGGAGCGCACGTGTTCGGGCCCAGAGCACGAGAAGCAGAGGGTAAGTTACGCCTTCGCTTCGAGCTAGCCGCGCACTAGCTGAGAGCACAAAAGGGGGAGCGCACATGTGTATGTACGATAAAGGCCAGAGATTTATACCATCAACAAGCATCACTACCTTTCAACGAGCTGGCCACGAGGCGTCTGCATCTTAGTCTTCACTCCACTAGTATCTGCCCGTCCAGTCTTGACACCTTGGTAGTTAATATAAGATACGTACAGTTTGTAAAGTAATGAAAATAAGGAACTCTACAATCGTACTATTAGCATTACGGCACGAGGGTCTTTTGGCCTGGTCTTTATATTTGGTTCTAAAGCGAGCGAATCATAGCACTTACGCAGAGTCTTGAACATTTGAATTCAAAATACCTATATTCGTCACATTCAAAAATAGGATGCAACGGCTTGTTGATGAGTTTTCCATCACCGTATGAATACACATGCCAATTTTGTACCTAATTGATCCCTTTTTTTACATAACATTTAACTATGAAAAGTGAATAAACTAGCAGTAATGAAGTAATACTGACAAGTGTACTTCAAATATATATGTATGTATGTACAGTGGGATGCCCTTAATTTTCGTACGAAGGCAGGTACTATAAGGACTTTATCCGGTAGACCCAGTATTTTAATATTAAGCGAGAAAAAAAGGAATTTATTTTTTTAAATTTCTAAAAAAAATTTATTCTAAAAAATATCTTTTTTTTTCTAATTCTTATATTATGAACTTCAGTTAATAAATTCGTAAGTTTTAAGCCTGTAACTAATTAGAAGCTAAGGAGAGGGGGGGGGGGGGGGGGGGG
>SRPT01000870.1:0-13054 GCA_018360205.1 Claviceps digitariae
TGGAAAAAAAAAAAAAAGAAAAAAAAAAAAAAAAAAAAAAGTAAGTAAGAATAATGAAATAGAAAAATAACAAGAGAAAAAGATACATTCATCATTTTTTTTTTCAATTGTCCGTTTCACACAAGAATAGGCTCCGTCAGTCGCACCATCGCATGGCCCTGTAGTCGGCACACAAGATGCACCGGATTTTGCCGTCTCCGGCTCCCAACATACAGCTATTCTGTTCTGTTCTGTTTTGATCTCTTCTGTTGGTACGACAGGCCTCATAAATGCTGTGAGGATACAGCATCATACGAGTCAATACACAGCAACATCCAAAGTAGCGTGGCTCCTTGCTGCTGCCTACTTGAATTTTCCGTTTCTTCTTCTTCTTCTTCTTCTTCTTCTTTTCTTTGCAAAAGAATAGAAAACATTTTTAGAGTCCAGGGCCTCATCTCGTCTCTGTTTCTTTCTTTTCTCCTTCCCCTTTTCTTCCCCCTTTCTTCCCCTTTCTTTTCTTTTCTTTTCGTTTTTTTTAAAAAACCCGCTACAAGAACAACACATCATTGACCTTGGTGATGATAACGTGCGCGACCACCACGCCGGCTGTTGACTGGCTCTTGCTGCTGCATGTATCCCATGCCCTGTATGCCGGCCATGTTGCCATAGCCATACCCTATCCCAAACCCGGGAGGCGCATACGTTGATTGTCCTGCAGGCATCTGCTGAGCAGTCATGTGTGATGCTGGTGCTTGAATGGGACTTCCATTTGCTGCCATGGTCGGCTGCCGATACTGATCAAAGCCTGGAGCGGGTCCGCCATAAGTTCCATAGGGCGGAGCCTGCATGGTAGGAAAGTTATACCCCAGGTGTGGCGCGCCTCTGTTCATCATGCCTTGCTGATACTGATGAAGTTGGGATAGATTCACCGCTGGAGTCAGGCCACCAGCACCACCGCCAACAGCTGGCGTGTTGTACATGATGCCGCCTTGTTGGGCGTACTCGGGGAATGCTGGCACGTTGCTATCAGCATTATCACTTCTCTGGCCGCCGCCATACACCGCCTCGAAACTGGCGTTTGTGTTTGGCTGCTGGGCCGCAGCGGCGGCATTCATGTGACCACCGTAGAAAGATTTGTTGTTCTGATGGTGGCTACCATGGTTACCCGAGTGTCCACCCTGCGCATGCTGCCCATTCATGGCACCATTATGTGCTTGTCGAGATGCTGGCCGCTGTCGGCCCTCCGAGCTGCTGTTGTTATTATTGTTGTTGTTGTTTCCGGGTTCTCGGCCAGGGCCGCTTCTAGTGGATAGTCCGACCTCATCCATCAATCGTTTGTAGCCTTGGTTGGGCTGAGCCTTCATCCTAACCAGGACGCTCTTGACATTCTCGACAACCTGAGCGCGCAGCTTTTCGTCGTAAAAGGGCGTCGTCACAACCTTGAATATGAGCGTGGCACCGCATCCAGAGTCCTGCAGAATTGCCTCCAAAACCTGATCGTTGGGAGAGAAGAACAGAGCTTTGAATAGAATCTCTCGCGCATCAGATTCGACCTTTTGGTTGACAACCTTGAGAACGGTGAGGTAAGCCACCTTGTGTGTGCACAGATGGACAAGGTGAGGAACCAGGCGTGGCGAGAGTACGGTACGTCTCTTGGGGAAGGTGCACGTGTCCAGGAGCCAGGTCAAAAGCAAGGCACCATTGGCATTGGTGGCCAGTTGAACACTGTGCAAGGCAATCGCCGCTGCCAACATCTTTTGTTGTCGCTGAGTCGAGTGGTGGCTTTCCAGACACGCCCTCATAGCTCTGGCACCGAAACGACCCTGAGCAATCTCCCACATGCGGCTTAACATGGCCTCGAAGATGAAGTCATTGAACGGTGCTCCAAACTTCAAGCACCCCTGCAGCACGTAATTGCCGTACTGGTCCAGAAACAGCGGGACAGTATAGGGCCGGATATGTTTGACAATCAGCGTCATTTGCTGAGGCGTCTTGCAAACATCAATAATCTTCTGCGCGGCCCACGTTCCGTTCTTGTGGATGCCGATTTCGGCCATATGAGGGGCAATCTCGGCCAACATGGCATCACGAACCTTCTCGGAGCAGTGCTCAAACAGTTTTTGCACGACAGTATTGCCGAGATAGTCTGATGACAGTTCAGCAATCTCTGGCAGCATATCCATGGCAATGTTTTCGATTTCGGGTTGCGACAGCAGCTGATTATCGATTCGCTTGCGGATATCTCTCAGCTTTGGCGCGTCATGAATTCTGGTGTGAGAGGGCTCGCGGATGCCCGGGATCTCTTCCACGTAACCGGTGAACTGAATAGCGGACTGAACACTCTGCGATATGATGGCCTTGTCTTCACTTGTGGCTCCAAACTGCTCAACAATGTCTAGAATGTCTTCCGGCATATCTGCGAGAGGTGGCACCGTGGGTGTGGCTGTGACTAAAGGAGAAGAAGAAGCTCCAGCAGTGATCCCCCCGGCAGCAGAGGCCATCGAACCAGCGCCAGCGCCAGCGGCAGTGGCATTGATGGTGGTGCTAGTGGTGATATTGTCTTGGCCCTTGGCGAATGGATCAGGGCTAGGCGAAGGATAGATTCCGTCGTGACCTGGCGTGTTGGATGCAGAGGGGGGTTTCGCAAAGTTGATACGAATAGGCCCTGCGCCCGGAAAGATCTCCTTGCCGTTCATGGAAGCCTTGGCAGCAACGGAACTCTCCACTCGCTCAAAGTTGACGAAGCCACAGTTCTTATGTGTGAGCACTCGAGCAGATACGATGGGGCCGTGAGACTTGAACATCTCCACAAGCGTAGACGTGGTTGTTGATGTTGGAATACCACCGAGCCAAAGGGCACTGGTGGGGCCTTCCAGCAGTCCTGGCTCCTCTGTGCCAAGAAGGCCAGCATTATGACTGTTTGACCGACCCAGGCTCATGCCGCTCATTGATTGCGGCAACTCGTCATATTCCTTCTCGTCTTGCAACCGGAGTTCAGTGGGAGCCATCGGGTTGGGAATGCCGGCGGCGTTGAGAGTTCGCATCGTTTCGAGGACGCCTGCTGTTGTTCGAGCACGGGGGCGGGTGTTGTTGATAAAAGCTTGCACGGCCAAGTTGTGATTGTGAATCGCCGCGTTTGTGGCCGCCAGCTGATCCTTGAGCGCGTCATATTGTGTCTCGATGGGCACATTGCTGGGCGGAGGATCGTATTCATCCTCATATCTATCTTTGTTGTTGACCGAATAAGACCGAAATCGGCTGGCCTGGTTGCTGTAATCGTAGTAAGGAGTGGCCAACTGGGCTCGAGAAGGCTGAGGAGTAGATTCGGCTAATCCAAGATAGTCCAATGTGCGCATGTGCACATCTGAATCCCCGGCACCCTCTTTGGAAAACTGGGATTGCGCAGGTGAGCTGGGGCCGTTGGAACCGACACTCGCAATGCTGGCCAACGTGGAGCCGCGTTCACGACCGACGCCTGCCGGATTCCAACTGCTGAAAATGGACGGGCCAAAGGGCGAATTTGAACCTGGCATTGTGTTGAAGGGGCTACGCTGCGGCATAGACCCGGCACGAAGACGTGATAATAGGGCAGAGCCACTAGATGTGTTGTCAGTCTGGTCGAGAGTCGGTGAGGGCGATTTGCCAAAGGGGCTCTGCGACGGAGTGGCCCGAGCAGACTTGGCGGCAAGATGGTGAATATTCACGAGGCCATTGACGGGTCCTCCAGGTAACCTGGAAGGAACTGTACCAGCACGAGCTCTCCGAGGCTGAGGTATTCCTTCTGGCAAGGGAAGCGGACTGAAGCCAGGGAAGCCGTCCGTTGGGGATTCCGGAATATTCTCTCGAAGAGGTGTTGAATTTCCACTTGTGGGAGGTCCCCCCCAAGGATTCAAAGGTAAGCCAGAAATGCCCTCTTGGGCTTGTATTTCGCGAGCTCTGTGTGGTGACAATTGATGAGACGATTAGCGAAGAACGTGGAATGAAGAGATAGACGAAGGACAAGCCAACAAACAGCTCAGCTCAGCTTCAGACTAAAAAAAAGGAAGAGTCTGAAAAAGCGAGTCCTGAAAATAAATAAAAAAGTAAATGCTGCTAGAGAAGCAAAGCCACAAACCTCTTGGAAAAGAGCCTACTGGACCCAGCCATTTCGTGCGATGGAGAACCTGCCCCGGATCGCGTGTTGCCCGCCATTATGCTGCCCGGAAGACCGAAAGGGGATCTATTACTTGAGACTGAGGGGTCGACCGGCGAGTTGCTGCTGCCAGGTGACTGAGATCGAGCAGCCTGAGAAGAGAAAGATTGGGACGGAAACCCCGGCACCATATGATCTGATCTGGACATTGACATTATCAATTACCTGACTGACCTCATGACACTGAGGCACAGTAGGAAAGCCTTTGGGCAAAACGATATGAATGATTATTTGATTTTTCTGATTTAATTTTTTTCTTTCTTGTTTGTATTGATCGTCTGCCGCGCAGTAATAGCGGATGGGCCGTATGACCGAACAGTAACCTCGTATCGTGTGTGTGGATTTTTCCTTTTTTTTTTCGGGAACCGATCGAGGGACTTCAAGGGCCAGATATGCACCTAAATCGGCTCGAGGGCAACGCGGGTGGAGGCGACCCAGAGAGAGAACGGAAAGGCGCACAAGAAAGTTTAAGGGAATACCAGGTAGTTCAGTAGCCAGGTATTACAAAGAGATACTGTGACAACAAAACCAATCGAGCCGAAGTGTCGAATTGTCGCTGATGAAGAAAGGGGATGATGGGGAGCCGACTGAATAAAAAAAAACCGATGGATGAACAAGGTACGCAGGGGCGGCGCGCAAAAAAAAAAAGAGACAGGGCAGGCAAATGAAGCGGCCGTGCCTCTATCCAAGAGACAACAAAGTCTAGTGACAAGGTGTTGCAGCGAACGCGGCTACGCTGTCAAAATTATATGGTTCCAAAACGTGAGCGTATGGGCAAGTAGCTAAAGTAGCTACCCGGGCGAAACGGTCCGTTCGAAATAAGTAGTCTCGGCAAAGGCGTGAGGATGCCGCACAGAGAAGGAAGCGAGGCAGAAGTAAAGTGTGAAAGTATCAATCGATATACATGCCTCATTGGGGTAAAATAAGAGAGAGGGAAGAAGAGAGGGGGGGTGAAAGGGGAGGACGGCGGGCAGGGGGAGGGAGGCAGAGGAAGAGAGAAGGAAAAGAAGAAGAAAAAGAGGCCGCTGGTGATGATGACGGGGGTGGATTTCGGGAGCCAACGAGGACGATAGAGGATACGACGGCACATGGGGTGGCAGCGCTGAGGGGAGAAGCACCAGCAGACGCAAGCAGGAACAGAAGCGGTTGATAGGCCAGATGGGCGCCAGATGAGGGCCAGATGAGCGCAGGAGAGAAGCGCCCCTCCCTAAGCTCCCTAAAGGGGGCCACCCCAGTGCTGCTAGCACAGGGGATCCAGCGGTGGCACTGCGGAGGCACAGCTGGCTGGAGGCACAGCGGAATTGGGTGAGCTGGGCTTGCCCTGGCTGCTTTCAGGTCAGATCAGGCCAGGTCTGGTCAATAGCACAGCACCCAGTTCTGTCGGCTCGACGCAATGAAGGTCTCCCAATGCTCGGAACCACCGATTGACCTTTTCAATGCTAGCATCCACGACCCGGCCAGACCTGCACCAGATCAGACCAGACCAGACTCTACAGCCTGAGAGGTCCTGCCGGGAAAGGCACAAGGTGCTACCCTCGGCTCCGAATCCAAAGCGGCCCTGCCCTGCGGTTCGCCTGCTCTGCTGACGATGGGGCTCAGACCAGCTCAACAACCAAGCCAGACGAATTGAGGAGCCGGCGATGACTTGAGTGAATCGAGTTATAAAAAGAAGACTGAATGCATTGACCAGTCGACGACGGCGGCGGCGCCTGGGCCATTGACCATCCATTCAACATTCAACATTGGCATTCGTCGTTCTTTTGCATTGTCCAAGGACCACAACGTGACATGCATCTGATCGACGCGCGGACGGCGGGCCCCCCGCGCGTGGCGCGTGGCCACTGGAGCCATCAAATACTTTGCCAGCTGCCAGCTGCCAGCTGCCAGATCCGCGAGATCGGGGAGACGCAGCTGTCAGCTCTGAACATGTTTCCCCAAATCCACTGCAGCACGTAACCAGCAGCAGACAGCTCCAGACATCTTGGCGTCACACCAGACCAGTGACCGGACGGGAGGAGCTTTGGGCGAACATTGCACTCTCTGTCTCGCGAGCTCGGTGGTGCTGGGGTTGCTTGTGCATTGCATCGGGCAGCGAGGTAACGAGGTCCCCCATCCCATCCCAGCCACCTTTGGAAATCGCGGCGGCCAGCATCATGTCAACATCAACCAGTGAGACACGTCGACCCCTGCTGCCACCACGCCCCATCCCCAGTGTCTGAAACACGATGGAAGACATGGACGAGGGGGGTTTCACTTTCTTTTCCGATGCAATAAAAAAAAAGGCATACAATAGACCCCCTGTATGATTTTACAACGGTACATGACCGGGGGAGCTCTATCCAATAAAACAGCCTTATATTAAGCCACAAAAGCATAGACAGTACCTAGCTTAAAGCAGCGAATCAGATGCTAAGAAAGGTGCCTAGAAGAAAGTGGCGTTTAGTGGCGTAAGTACTGGGTGTAAAATCATTCAGGGGATGAACTGTACATGCTTGATACATGCATACAATATGTACATTCATGTCTGTATAGAAATAACACGTCTACATACATAAGTACTTATGTACATACAAAAGGCTTCCCCGTTTTCCCACCCATTCGCTCAGTGAATGAGCGTATCTCCCCGCGCCGCCACATAAAGAAAGAAGAACTAGAAATACCGTTTGCTCCATTTGCTATTATTCGTGCACAAAGGACGTGTCGTCTCAACTACCAACCCTGTGACAGTTGTCAAGACGAGTCTGATCCGCTACGTAGAGTCTCTGAGGGGGCGGGCCCGGGGGACGAGAGTTCCAAGGTACTTGCCTGGCTGTTATGATTTATATTTATTTTATATACAGAGCTGGTACTCAATACGAGGCGTATACTACCTCTGTATAAGTATCCTTTCGTACACGCTGTGTGCATGTGTTCGATACCTATCCCACTTGAACGCAATGCGAGACACCCAGAAAAAGCACTAGACCCTTTCTGGCATTATTCCCTTGCTGGCGCCGCCCCGATTGAAGAAATAAATGCCTGGACGCGGCCATCGCGGGCGGATACTCGGCATCAAAGTGATTCATCTGAAAACAATAGAAAGGAAAAAAAAGAAAAAAGAAACAAAAAGAAAAAGAAAAGCCAAAACCTATGAATTGACCTTTACACATCTTATACAGCAGTTCCCGCAAATTTAATGCCTTCATCAGGCGAGTATTTGACATGGATTAGTACCAAAAGCTAATTTACAAAGCTAATTTACTCAAGTCATCTCATATCTCAGGGACGTAGAGCCAATTAACTCGCTACACATTCAGAAGGCATAGAAATATGTTGATACGACATTCTTTTGCCTCAACCGTCTATTGGAGTTCTTGGAGTACTTGTTCCTTTTCTCGTGAGGACCTGGTGGATAGCTCGAATTTTCCCAGAGTAGCCATCTCGCGGGTCTTCGGTATTTAACGCTATAGTGTCTATGTACGCGTGACTTCCTCTCTCTAAAGCATCATTTCCTCTTGAGCGAGTTGTGGTTGTTCCGCTTTTCACTTTTGCCACCTCAACCCAATCCAGCCTCCAGCCTAGCAAGCCAGCCTGAATCTAAAACGCATGACTATGTGAGGCATGAGACATCGCTCTTGGAAAAGGATATCTCGAGCACTAAGCTCATCAAACGCTTGCTCAAGAAATACACTTCTTTCATTTCCTAATCCCAAACGCCGATATTTTCGTGTCTCAAAAAGAAAAAAAAAAGAATAAAAGAAAGTCCAAGAGAGAGAGACAGGCCAATGCAACGTTCGTTCTATGTGCTCGCTCGAAATTATGCCTCCCAGATGGCATTGGATTTTTGTCGCGCATATGTCGAGGCGTTCATGCGAAACAATGACTTTCGCCGCGCAAAAAGATCACAGTTCTAAACCTACTTGGCGTGCTTCTTAAATGCCAACAGCTCGGCTAAGCTGCCAAGAGGGCATCCGTGCTTCAAAAAGTCATGTGCAAGCAGTTCATCGGCTGAGGCACGGCTCATGACATCGACACAGAGACAGACGGATAAGAATGCCTTGAGCTCCTTACTGAGCTTCTCGGGTTTCTTCAACCGAGGAGTGCCATTGGTAGCGATCAAGTAGAGTGCTTTCAGTGGTTCCTCGTTGAGGTAGGGGGGTTCCGACTCAATCATTTCGATAGCCATGATGCCCAGTGACCACACATCGACCTTTGGGCCGTACTCCTTTTGCTTGACGACTTCCGGAGCCATCCAGTACGGCGTGCCCACCATGGTGGCTCGTTTCGATTTGGCGTCAGTAAGCTTGGCACAAAAGCCAAAGTCGGCTGGGAAGCGTTAGTTTCATGCGACTCCCGGCTAGCAGGGATATAATGCACTCACTAATCTTGACATTTCCTCGTGCGTCAAGAAGCACGTTATCACTCTTGATATCTCGGTGAATGATGCTTTGGGCGTGGAGGTGATGCAATCCCCGACAAGTCTAGTGAAAAAAAAAAAAGAACGTCGTTAGTTAGAATCCAGTGCAAGATGGAATAGAATAGTATGACGTCACCGTACCTCTAGGCAAATAGTCGAAATCTGTTCCTCAGAAATGGAGGGGTTGTTGTCAATAACATCGGTAAGCGGACCTCCCTCCATAAATTCCATCACAACCCACAGTTCCTGGTTGTTATTTTTCAGGAAGGCATCAACAAAGTTCACAATGTTTCTGTGCTTGCTGTCCTTCATGACCATAATTTCGTTCACAATCAATTCCTTCCTTGGCTGATGAGCAAGGTCCATTTGCTTGATGGCGACCTGTGCTCGGGGACCCTGCTGTCGAAGAATCTCTCGCGCGATACCTTGGGCAGTCTCCTTGATCTTGGCTACGTAAACAGAACCAGAGGCACCTTGTCCAATCTTCTTCTGCTTAGCATAGGACAAGTTTGGATCGTCCTTGGATACAGCCTCCTTGAGCTTGGCCATGACTTCATTTTCCGACATGGTGGACATGCGTACATCCTGCTTGCGGTCTGATGGTGCCGGCTTTGCAGTGAGAGCAGCTTCAGCAGCCTTGACGCTATCTGCTTGTTGGTGAGCTTGACTGGGCTTAGGAGCAACATTGAGAGGCTTGACGGGTGCCGGGAGTCGAGAAACAGCCTGTGCGGGTTGGGGCTGTCTCGGCTGCGAAGTTTGTGCACCGTTGGGATGCCTTGATGCTGATGACCCATCTTTGCGAGGCATACGGGAAGCCTGACTGGAAGGATCACGATACGTGTTGGAACTTGCTTGAGATCCTGGTGCTGGCCGTGATGAAGAGTTCGATGACGGGGCTGAAGGCGCTGTTCTCTGAGAGCGCAAGCCATTAACCGGGCTGCCAGATGACTTTGGTGCAGATGGTGCAGCTCTCGCGGGATTGTAGCGATCACCAGATGGCGAAGATCCAGAGCTGCCACCATAGCCACCGATCTCTTGCTGTGCCATGGGTAGCTTGTTCTTTGGCAGGGATGCATTATATTCCTCAAGGTCTCTTCGTTCTCGCTCTTCTGCTTCGCGCTGTCGTTGCGCCTCCATCTGTTTCCTTCGCTGTTCTTCTCTGAGAGCGTCCTGCGACAAATAGTTGGATGATGCATTTTGCATCTGATGGCGCTGCTGTTGCTGTTGCTGCTGATGGTGGTGGTCTCCTGGGCCAGGACGCCGCGGTACGCCGCCGCTCGACTGTGGTGGTGTGGTGCTGTAGTTGCGCTGATTAGGCGCCGGAGGAGCTGGACGAGGAGGCGCGATCGAATGACCAGGGCCTAGCTGTTTGTGCTGCATGCCACCTGGGGGTGTTGGTGTCATGCTGGAAAATTGATTTGGGTTTTCGGCTCTCTTGGCAAGGTCAGTGTAAAAGTCAAGGACCTCAAACACGGCCTGAGGATTCCGCTCATAGTCTTCTTTGGTGATTGCCGAGGAGTTCAGTAGCTTGGACCACTCGGGAGGCAAGCCTACAAACTCGCCAGTTTGAGGATCGAAACCGACGTGCACTGCATGAGAAAAGTTTGTTGGATTGCTCACGCCTCCCATGCCTGGACAAGCACCGTAGATGAAGTCGATCCATTCATAGAGATCATCGTCACTCTTCACCTTGATTTGGAGTGTCTTGGTTTGACCATCGTCGTCTCCAGGGCTGCTCGAGGAACCATCGGGCTTTCTTTTGATTTCGAAAATGGTGCCTGCGGCTTCTACTCTGCCGACATTGACGACATCTTTCAAGTAAAGAGTGTATGATACTTTACCACCTTCTGTCTTGTGAAAGTCCAAAGATTCTTTTCGAAGAATCAAATATTTCTGCTTCCAGGGCTGAATGAAATTCTTACTCTCCTTAACCGATGCCCAACCTTCTTTCTTCACCGCAACCCCGCCCATACCATCCATGCTGTTAGACTGCTGGCGGGCGATCGGCAGAGAGATTGTAGAGCCTGTATATGTGGATGTAGCGGTGCTTCGAATTGGAGAAATTGCCATGTTGGCCATGTTGCCAGGTAGATTAGCGCTTGGCGTTAAGTTCAGTCGAGGTCTGTCAGAGGGAGGTTTGGGGGCCGGTCCAGGATTCATGAACTGGCCGGCGGAATAGACGCTGTAAGTATGTCAGCCTTGAGCCTTAGACGAAGGTCACCCATCTACCCGCGATTGAACCAGATGTGATGTTTAACAGAAGCTGAGAGAGACACGATAGCCGATAGCAGACTCCAGTGTCCCCAGAGAGGGAAGGGAAAAGAAAAGCCCCAAGCCCACTCGGAGAGATGGCGGCAACGACGACCGTCTAGCCGATGAGCTGCTCTTTGTTTGAAAAGCAAAAGAAATGATTAGGCATCACAGAGCCGACACCCTCAATAATGTGCTCGAGAGACCGAATGTTGGCAAAAAGATGACCCATGACAATGAGGTGTTTGGGGTAGCTCGCAGGGCACTAAATAGCAAATAATGCTTCGGACATACCCGTTTTGCGCCATAGTGAAGGCAAGTTGTAACTGGAAGCTTGAATCTGAGAAATCTGACGCCGTCGGTAATGTTCGGCTGCAAAGCTGACGCTTGCTCGAGTTCGTTCCCGTACCGTTGTCAACTGAGCCAGGCTGTGAGGTCCTAGGGACGAGGGACAGTTACTCGTGCTGATTACTCGAGGAGGAAGACTCAGAAGACTGCCGAACGAGAAAATGAAGGAGAAAAAAAACCAGTCCTATGATATAGCGTCGAGCGAGTCCGATCTATCCACGGCTGGCGGGCCTTGACGATGTTATCCTGGCAAAGGTGAAAGAGCTGCGTCGGCGCATGAACCTCGGGGGAGAGAGAATGGGAGGGAGTGCGAGGTTCTATTGTGTGTTCTGAAGGAGCAGCGGCCAAATTGGCAGGCAGCAAGGGGTCTGGGTCGCCAGAACGGATGGAGGCGAGACAGGGTTCAATGTTGACCAAAAAAGGACAAAACGAGAGCACCCTTTCATGAAGAGCAAAGCAGGAGAGACAGAAGCTTTCACGACGTGTTGACAGGCAAAGAGCAGGGCTTAGAGGCGCCTTGGAGCCGTCAAACGATGGGACAAGTTGCGAACAAGTTGCTTGAAAGAAGAAAGGCGGACGGAGGAGGAGGAAGGAGGCAGGACTGCTATGGAGGGGGGGGGTGGGCTAGCCAAGAACGGGGGGGGAGAGGAGAGTAGAGGGGGGGCACACAACGGAGCGGGAAATGGAGATGCGCAGGTGGTTAGACGGCCTGGTCACAGCCAGCACTTGGCGAACCAGCACTTGGCGAACACTTGCGGGCACGGGCGTCACATTCAACAGCAGACTAAGAAAGCCATTAGATGATTCTCGCGCCAGGCCCGATTCCCGAACGGCCAACATGAACGTTGGACATCTGGCACCAGATGGGCGGCGTTTCACTGCTCGTCGCATTGGCCAGCTGGACAGGGCCCCAGCGCAGCCCATCCAGCAGCCCAGTCCAGCGCAGCCCAGTGGAAGCCCAGTGGAAGCCCAGCGAACATGGAAGCCCCAGTGCAGTCTGGTGCTACATGCAGCCTAGCGAAAGCCCCGGCGCAGGCCTGCAGCGCCAGCTGGTCAACGACTGGTCAACAACGAGTCGACGACGACTCGACGACAGCCTCGCGCGAACAGGATTTTTTTTTGATTTTTTTTTTTTTGGTTTGCGCATGTCTCAAGTCTCAACGGACCAGCCCGGCACCCGGGCTGACCCACGGAGGATGCCGCCTGTGCGAGTGAGTCCAAGTCCACGTTTGTGAAGATGCCTGGTGTCTGGCATCAACATGGCATCGAGGCACAAAGGCAGATCAACGTGCCCGGAATGTCTGCCCCCCTCTGGCCCCTTGGCCCCCCTTGGCCCCTTGCCAACACTGGTGCACACATGCAGCATCCAGGTTCAGGTAAGACAGGCAGGCTGTTACATGCACAAGTGGGCTCAGTGCTGCCGCCCCACCCCCGCCCCGCCCTGAGCAGCCGGTCTGCCTCGAGCTCCTGGACAGAAGGCTGGGCGCTTAAAAAGGACGTGCCAGCACGACAGACACGACACATGCGATTAGGCATTCGGGACTAGGCCCGTTCAATGTTGGCATCTGGCAGGCGATAGGCTTGCCGTTGGTCCCACGCCGGTCTGCATTGTGATGTGACCACTTGCAGTGACATCATGGAGAAGGGCCACAGCCTGCTTCTGCTTCTGCTTCCTACCTAAAGTACCTACTCCTTACTTGAGGCTACAGATAACATGAGGGTTGGTCAACTAGTTCACCTGAGAGTTGCTCCACTAAAAATAGCTAACCTAAGAGTTGCTAATACAATAGAATATATTACAGAACCCTAATCCTAGCCCTAACCCTAACCCTAGCCCTAACCCTAATCCTAACCAAAACCAACCCTAACTAACCCTAACCCTAACCGCT
>SRPT01000871.1:0-13007 GCA_018360205.1 Claviceps digitariae
ATATATATAGGTTAATTAATAATATTAAGGGTTATATATATATATTTTTAAGTATATAATATTACTATATATAGTATTATTAAAATTTTTTATAATAACTTTACTTAGTTTTATAAAGTATTACTAGTTTAACTATATTATATATATAAAAATATAATAGTAAAAAAAATAAAAAAAAGAAATATTAAAAATATTTAGAATATACTAGGCTTATAATCTATAGTATATATATATATAAAAGAGAGTATAATTTATTAAATTCTTTAGAGAATAATTTTACTAGGGGATTTATATAGGGAAATAATCTTAGCCTAGATGCCTAAGAACTAAGGCTATAAGCATATAATAGAGCGGTAAGAAAATGCACCCTGCTGCCTATAATAAGACTAATGATATTTATAACTTATGGAACCTGTTAAGAATAACAGCTATTTTTAGGCCTCTTAGTCACTAATTAGGGCATATTATAGGGACCTTATAGTGCACTTAGTTGACTGACTGCAGCGTTGCGTAACAGCGCGCATATGGCTATATGCACCGCAGGCTAATAGACCCCTACTACACATTATAGCTATATAAAACTACTGTTTAGGATATTTCTACCTTGTTTTAACCTTAGGTAGCTATATTATACTTAATATATTATTAATATAGTTTATATAGCTTAATATAACTTAATATATATATTTAAAGCTATAATTAATTTAATAAAAAGTTTAATATAAGCTAATTAGCTTTAAAATAACTAATTAAATTAAAGTTAAAGAATTTAAAGCTAAAGGTTTATATAACTTTAAATTAAATCTATAAAAACATAAAGGATTTTTAAAAAGTCTTAAAATTAAATTTCTTATTATTAAAATTTAAGCTTTATAATAATATATTTATCCTGTAGTGCAGTGGTTAAGCGCTATAGAAAACCCTATAGCATAAGGGTTGGCTTATTGGGCACTAGCTCTGGCTGTAAATGGCACTAAAATTGTGGCGTAGTGTGGCGTAAGAACTTTGCTATAAAAGTATAAAAGCATATATAAAAATAGAGAAAAGTATATAAAATATAGTAAAATATATATAAAATACTATAATAATTTCTTTAAATATAAAAAAAGTATATAGATTTTTTATATAATTTATTAAATTTAATATAGAATTATTAATACTTTAAAAGTTTATATAAATTTTAATAAAAATAATTAAATACTTTAAAAATACTATATATATAGTTTATAAACTAAAAAGTTAAAATATACTTTTTAAAAATATTTATTTATTTATTTTATAATTATTTTAAATTTAATAAATATTAATAAATATTTTTAAATTTTTATATATTTATAATTATTTATATAAAATAATATTTTATAGTATATTAATATTTATAGTTTTATTATTATAAATACTAAATAAAACTTTAAAGTATTTTTAAATTTTAATTATATAATATTTTTAAAATAATTTATAAAAATTTAAAAAGTTTAATTTAATTTATAATAAATATAAATAAATATTTAAAATATTATTTAAATTATAATTATTTAGAAATATTTAAGCTTTATTTTTAAGAATTTATTTTAAAGTTATATATAATTTTAGTTAATTATTATATATTTTTATATATTTAAAAGGTTTAAGTGACATTAGTATCCGACTAAGCCTAGCCACACTTTTGGTGCTATTTACGCTAGAGCTGGTGCCCGATAAGCGGGCCCTAGCATAAATGTGTGCAAAAGAGAGTATATTTTATTAAATCCTCTAGAGAATAAAGTTATGAGGGGATTTATATAAGGAAATAATCTTAGCCTAAATGCCTAAGAATTAAGGCTATAAGTATATAATAAAGTAGTAAAAAAATATATTTTACTACTTATAATACTATTTTTATAGCTAAATAACTATACTATAAAAGCTATATAGAGATTTTATTTTTAAGTAAAGTCCTAGAAGAAATTGTTAGTATAACCTTAGAAAAGTTATAATGAAGCACTAGTGTAAAAACAATAATAATTACAATATATTAGTGTTAATAATAATATAAGAAGCTAAACTAAGGAAGGTAGTATTATATATAGAGTTTTTTATTAGTATTAAGGCTAGTAAGTTTAATTATATAATATACTTAATTAGTATCTATAAATTATACCTTTCTAAGGTTATACTATTATACTAAAGTTATATTATTAAGAGTAATTTTAATATTTATAAATTCTCTCTTTTTTAATAAAGAGAAATTACTTTTAAAGTAGCTAAAAAAATATATAAAAAATAAAGAGTATTATTATTATTATTAAATTACGCTAGTTAGGGCTAGGCCCTAATGTCTAGAACCTCTTCTATTTAATCTATATAAGAAAAACCCTAGTATAGGGAGGAAAACCTATATAGCTATTTTAATGCTATTAAGCTAAAACTATAGTAGTTCTAAGGTAGTTCTATAGTATATATAAATAGTATATTATTATTAAGTAAAGCCTATAATAGTTATAGTAAAGTATATAAATATATAAAAAATTAGAGGCATTATAGTATTAGTTTAAATATAGTTAACTTAATATTAGTATTAAAAAAATTAAATTCTATTTATATTAAAAAAAAGAAATTCCTTATTAATAATAAAAAAATAATCTTTTAAGGGGCTAAAGGGGCTATATTAGCTTAATTAATAGCCTTTATATACTAAGGGTAGAATAAAACTTTTTGCAAATTTACCTGCACCGCTATAGCGCCATAGGATTAACTCTAAAATGCTTAAAAAGCTAATAAAAAGAATTATTATATTTATTTACCCCTTTCTTTAATAGTGTATTAAGCCTAGAGTGTAGGTATAGTAAATAAGGTAATACTAATAAATATTAATAGTAGAAATTATAGTTTTATATAGAGTTATTACTACCTTTTTATAGAATAAAGTAGCTTTATAATAGGACCTTAAGGAGAGCCTATACCTAAGGTAGTATAAGACTATATATTAAAATACCTTAAGCTTAAATATAATAAAATTACTAGGTTTATTCCCTTAATATTATTATAAAGTATATAAAATATATTCCTTTATACCTTTAATATAGAGATAACCTATACTTACTATAAGAACCTTTTTTATAAGCTTATAACCCTCCTTATTACCTTTATTAATATAATACTTATTATATAGAATCTTAAAGCTATAGTTAAATAAGTAGTAAATAAAGCTTTTTAAAGAAAATAAATAATAATACTAATATAGGCTAGTATTATTACTAGTAAAACTAGAACTATAAGTTATAACCTTTTAATTAAAAACACTACTATTATAATAATACTACCTTAAGTATACTATAAAACTATTATTAAAAAACTCTTTATTAGTAAAATAGTAAAGAATTAAATACTAAAAGAAATTATATAAATAATTAATTATATTACTAAAGTAAATACTATTATAGTAATATACTATCTTTATAATAGTAATATAATTATTACCTTTAAAGATATAGCTAAGCTATATATTATAAATATAGCTTAAGTTTAAACTGCTTTTAGTTTAAAGGTAATACTAAACTAAAGAATATTTAGTTTTATTATTAAAAGCTTCTTTATAAAAAATATATAAAATTAACCTAAGGAGAATATTTTTTAATACCTTATTAATACTAATAGTACTAGCTTTATTTAGATAGTAGTATAGAAGCCTAGAGGTATTATAATAAAAGTATTTTTTATTATTAGTATTAATAGTATTAAAGTAGCTAACTAGCTTTACTAAGCTAGAATTATTTATAAAGTAAAAATCTTTAAAGTAAAGCTATATAATAATATAGTATACTCTTAGTAATGCTTTTATTACTATAAGTTTAGCTATATTATAGCTTATTATAAAGTAACCCTATAGTATAGCTATTATATTACTAGCTAGTATAATAAGGGTAAATAAGCTTATTTAGCGCTAATAAAGGTAGCTTAGAAATGCTATTATAATTACTTAGGCTTATATATAGTATAGTTAAAACTTTATTTAGTTATAAATAAGTAGTAGTTTTATATAAAAGTAATATATTTATACTGCCTTTAAGCCTTTATTAACTTAAAAAAAATAGTATTTAAATAAACTAAAGTTAAACTATATAGCTATTAATAAAAGGTAAGCTTTTTACTATTTTATAAGGCCTTACTATAAAAGTATATTAATAAACCCTTAGGTAGCTATAATAAACTATTTAATACCTATTTAGCTATAATAACCTTAAGGGTATATAGCGCTATAAAGGCCTTTCTTAGCTAATAACCTATAACTATAGTAAACTTAAATACACTAAGCATTACTTAATAAACTATATAATATAAGTTATATATTAGAATATATAAAAGAAATTATACTTTATTAAGGTAGCACTATATTACTAGGCTAAGGTTAATATAATAATAATTTAAAAACTAATTATTAATAATAAAATACTTTTAAACCTTAGCTTTAATTACTTTTAACTTATTATTTAAAGTAACTAAATAGCTATTTATATAAATTATTAGTATAGCCTTAAGATATAATTAATATAGTTTAATATTAATTAGTGCTTAGTATACCTATATAATATTAATATATACTTTATATACTTTTCTCTTTATAAAAAGGACTAGGTAACCCCTTTATATAATTTTACTATAGCCTTAACCTAGGGCTATAGTATATTTATAAGTAACTTTAATTAGTATTACTTATTATAAAATAAATATAAATATATATTCTTTAGAAGTAAACTTTTACTTAAGGTTATAGCTTAGTAATATCTTACCCTTTTAATACCTTTTAATAAGGTTATATAGTAGTTCTAAGGAAAATAAAATAGTATTATTAATTATACTTAGCTAATTTAAAATATAATAGCTAAATATATAAAAAGCCTAAACCTAGCTAAGTTTAATTATATTCTATAGCTTATATAGTTTAGTATTATAAATAATATAATACTTTTTATTATATTAAAATATACTTAAAAGGATATAAACCCTAACCTTATTACTAAAAAGGCTATATATTACTTTTATAATAATAATACTAACTCTTTACTTAATAGCTTTTATAAAATTAATAGCTATACTAAGTAAATAATAAAAAAGCTATAAGCTATAGTAAATAGAGTAGTATTAAAATAAAAGCTATATACTATTAGCTTAGCTTTATAGTAAAACTAATAAGTCTAATAAGCTATATAATAAGCTAAGAAAGTATAATACTAATAATAAGCTATAAGGCTAAATTCTAACTAGTAAGCTATTATTAAAATAAAGGTAATTTAAGCTTAAGTAGTTTATAATAAATACTATAGCTTATAATATAAAGTAGTAAATAAAGCTACTACTAGCTATAATAACCTATAAAAGCTTAAGTACTAAGCTTATCTTTATAGTAGCTTTTTCTCTAAATTATAATAAATTTTAGACTTTATTTAAAATAAGAGTATTATAGCTATACTTTATATAAGCTATAAAAATAAAGTATTTACCTTTACTAATTACTTTTTCTCTATATTATATATAAAAATAAATAATATACTAGCCTAGCTATACTCTTACTTTAATACTATACTATTCCCCCTTAAGGAATACTTTAATTAAACTAAAATCTAGAATATTATTTACTACTTAGTAAGTTAAAAGGCACTAAAGCTTAATAAGATTTTAGCTAGCCTTTTAAAGGTATATAGCCTACCCTTAGCTTAGGTTTTTACCTACCTTTTAAATTATTATTATTACTTTAAATACTACTTAGCTTTATTTTATAAAGCTAAAGTTATTATTCTTTATAAACTTAGAAAAATACTAAAGAAATAAAAGTAAGCTAAGGCTTAAAGACCTATCTCCTTACTAAGTATTACTAATAAAGTATTAAAAGCTATAGTAATAATATAGATTACTAATATAAATAAAGAGGGCTTAGCCTTATTAAAACTTTAAATAAAAAATTAAGTAAATAAGTTAATAAAGGTTACCTTTAGTATTCTTACTAAAGTAATAAAAGTAATATAGTATTATAATAAAATTATATTACTTCTTTAGCTAAATATCTTTACTATTTTTAATATAATATACTATAATTAGCTTATTTATATTATATACTATATAGGCCTCCCTAATTAAATATTATAGTAAACCTATGCCTTTACTATAGTAAGAATAGCTTACTTTTTCTTTAAAGAAAAAACTATTATCTTTATCTTTATATTTATAAAGGTACTATAAAGGTCCCTTATTTTTTCTATACTTTTCTTTTTATATATTACCCCTCTTTATAATGCTTTATATATAGCCTTTTTTACCTTAGTCCTTAGTTTCTTAAATAATATAAATATCCTTATATATAGCTATACCTTAGAAAAGACATAGGACTAGCTTAAGGCTATATAGCGTATCTATAAATTATAGTCCACTGAATTTAGCCTAGTCTTCCACCCATAAAAGAGCGAGCTTATGCACTTCACAAGACGCCGCTACGCGGTCACAGTACCTGTCCGCCTTAGTACCAACGCGTCCCCGGGGCGGACTCACCTATGTGCTAGTGCTGGGAGGATTATGAAGACGTGTACCACGTTCTGCTTAAATACCCCTACTATAACTATCTACGCTAGGGCGCCCCTAGGGAGACACTACTATAGACCCACTATAATATCTATTTAGCCCTTAATAACCTATATATAACTACTACTTTTACCTACTAGCTACTTTATATAGGCTACTTTAAATAGTATATACTTACCTTTTATTTATAGAACTACTAAGCTAAAGAAAATAAATATATACTAATAAAGAGCTAAACTTATTAAAATACTAAGGTAAAAGGTACTTTAAATAATATATAAAAAGATAATATTAAGAAATAAAGTATTATAATAAATATATATAGGTATACTATAAAAATAGTATAAAAGTAGAATAATATTAGTATAAATACTTTTATTATTTAAATTAAAAAAAAAATATATAAAAAAAAAAAAATATAATTTTACTATAGCTCTTTATTACCCTTAAGCTAATACTTTATAACTCTTTAACTATTTCCCTCTCCCTTATTACCTCCTTATTTATTACTATTATTATTATTATTACTAATACTTACTTTACTATTATTATTACTATTATTTTAATAGTATAAGCCCTTTTAGCTTAAAGTATAGGCATTATAAGTATAAGCTACTTTTACTTCTCTCTTTTTAATTTATTTACCTTTTTTAAGGTAATAATATACTATTTTAATAAAGAGAGTAGCTTTTCCTACTATACCTTACTTAAGGTAGGCTTAATACTAGGCTTAGCTATAGCCTTTCCCTTTCTCTTTATAATAATAAACTACCTTAACCTTTTTTAAAGCTTATTATATTATTTATTTTATACTTTATTATTATTTATTAAGGTAGTATTAAGCTAAAAGTAAGGTAAACTTATATTAATTTTTTTATTATTTATATACTATTACTATATATAAATAAGTTTCTTTAGATTATTATAATATAAGGGCTAATTTTTAATTTATAACCTTAGTTAAAAACTATAGTAATATTAAAATAAAACTATTAAAAACTTACTTAGTAATAGAATTAATAAGCTTTAGTATATTTATAATATATTATACTAAAACTTACTATAAATTAGTACTAGTTATAGCCTAACCTTAGAATAGGTATTTACCTTATTAATAATAATACTATTAGCTAATATTTTTACCTTTTATAAAGTATAAACTATAAAAATACTCTTTAGGCTTTTTAAGCTAAGGCTAGGTTAAAGGTAAAATTAAGGTAGGGGAAGGAATATATTTATATTAAGCTATAAAGTTAAAGATTTTTATATTATTATTTATAATAAGTTAGAACCTATAAATAAAATTACTATAAATTTAAAATAAATAGTATTAATACTAATAGTGCTATAAAAGTAGTAAGGGGGGGATTACTTATAATTTTTATAATATATAAAGAAAAAGAAAAAAGGCTAAAAAAAAAGAGAAAAAAGCCTTTATATAATAAAAAAAAGAACCCCCCTTTAGTTATTAATTTACTATTTTAATATATACTATAAAAAATATAGTTAATATAACTAATTAATATAAATTAATATAACTTATATTATAGGTAATATAAAGCTTAACTACTATTATTATAGTTATAAAGTAAACCCTAATTTTTTAAATTAATATAAAAGTAAGGCTATTATAAAATTAATAATATTATTATTAGTAACTACCCTTAGTATATAAAGGCTATTTACTAAGCTAATATAACTCCCTTTAGCCCTATAGAAAATTATTTTTTTATTATTAATAAGGAATTTTATTCTTTTAATATTAATAAAATTTAATTTCTTTAATATTAATACTAAATTAACTATACCTAAACTAGCACTATAATGCCCTTAACTTTTTATATATCTATATACTTTACTATAATTATTATAGGCTTTACCTAGTAATAGCGCACTATCTATATATACTATAGGACTACCTTAGAACTACTATAGTTTTAACCTAATAGCACTAAGGTTACTATATAGGTTTTCCCCCTTAGACTAGGGTTTTTCCTATATAGATTAAATAGAAGAGGTTCTAAATATTAGGGCTTAGCCCTAACTAGCGTAATTTAATAATAATAATAATATACTAAGGGTAGTTACTAATAATAATATTATTAATTTTATAATAGCTTTACTTTTATATTAATTTAGAAAATTAAAGTTTATTTTATAACTATAATAGTAGTAGTTAGGTTCTATATTACTTATAATATAAGTTATATTAATTTATATTAATTAGTTATATTAATTATATTTTTTATAGTATATATTAAAATAGTAAATTAATAACTAAAGGGAGATTCCTTTTTTTATTATATAAAGGCCTTTTTTTCTCTTTCTTTAGCCTTTTTTCTTTTTCTTTATATATTATAAAAATTATAAATAATCCCCCCCTTATTATATTTATAATATTATTAATATTAATACTATTTATTATAAATCTATAGTAATTTTATTTATAGATTTTAACTTATTATAAATAATAATATAAAAATCTTTAACTTTATAGCTTAATATAAGTATATTCCCTTTTTTACTTTAATTTTACTATTAACTTAGCCTTAGTTTAAAAAGCTTAGGGAGTATTTTTATTATTTATACTTTATAAAAAATAAAGATATTAGCTAATAATATTATAATTAATAAAGTAAGTATTTATTTTAAAGTTAGGCTATAATTAATATTAATTTATAGAAAGCTTTAGTATAATATATTATAAATATACTAAAGTTTATTAATTATACTATTAAGTAAGTTTTTATTAGTTTTATTTTAATATTACTATAGTTTTTAACTAGGGTTATAAATTAAAAATTAGCCTTTATATTATAATAATATAAAGAAATTTATTTATATATAGTAATAATATATAAATAGTAAAGAAGTTAATATAAGTTTATTTTATTTCTAGCCTAGTATTACCTTAGTAGCTAATATTATAGTATAAAATAAATAATATAATAAGCTTTAAAAAAGGTTAAAGTAATTTATTATTATAAAAAGAAAGGGAAAAGCTATAGCTAAGCTTAATACTAAGTTTACCTTAAATAAAGTATAATAAAAAAAGCTACTTTCTTTATTAAAGTAATATATTAATACTTTAAAAAAAGTAAATAAATTAAAAAAAAGTAAAAGTAGCTTATATTTATAATAGCTATACCTTAAGCTAAGAAAGCCTATACTATTAAAATAATAATAATAATAGTAAAAAAATAATTAGTAATAATAGTAATAATAATAATAAAGAAAATAAAAGGAAAGAAAGAGATAGCTAAGGGGTTATAAAGTATTAGCCTAAAGGTAATAAAGGGCTATAATAAAAAAAATTTTCTTTTTTTTTTCTTTTTTTTTAACCTAAAGTAAACTAAATAATAAAAATACTAATACTATTATTATTTTACTTCTATATTATTTCTATAGTATATTTATATATATTTATTATAATGCTTTATTTCTTAATATTATTCTTTTATATATTATTCTAAATACTTTTTACCTTAGTAATTTAATAGGTTTAGCTTTTTATTAGTATATATTTATTTTCTTTAGCTTAATAGTTTTATAAATAAAAAGTAAAAGTATACTATTTAAAGTAGCTTATATAAAGTAGCTAGTAAGTAAAGGTAATAGCTAAATGTAAGTTATTAAGGGCTAAATAAATATTATAGTAGTTTTATAGTAATACTTTCTTAAGAGTAGCTAAGTATAAATAATTATAATAAGGATATTTAAGTAAAATATAATATATATCTTTAAAATTCTCTTAGTATTAGTATATAAGTAAATTTACTTTAAAAATATACTATTTAAATAAAAAAGCCTATAGCTTAATTTTTTTTATTTTTATTTAAATAAAAGCTATTAATTTATATTTAAATAAATCTTTATAAAGGTATATAATCTTTTTTATTATTTAAAAGTTAGGTTTATAGTTAGCTACTATAGGTTTAAAGAGGCATTACTATACCTATATAATAGCTTATTCTTAATACTATTTATTTTTTTACTTTTAACTTAATTTTATTACTAATAGTAAAGTAATAGTAAAAATAAATAGCCTTTAACTTAAAAATAAAATATATAGAGATAGTAATTTAAAGACTTATTTTTACTAAAATAACTATTATTATAGGTATATTACTATTAATATATAAATAGTTTCGCGGTCCCTACTCGAAACTAAATTAGCTGTACCCCTAATCTACCTTTACTTTAACTACTATATATACTACTACTTTAACTACATTAAAGCTAGTAGTATAGCTAATAAAATCTAAGCTACCTATATATTAATAGTAAGCTAGCTTTATTAATATTAGCGCTATTAGCCTTATTATACCCTTACCTCTAACTATATACTATTTTTAAACCTTCTCTATAGCTATACTTCTACCTTTTTATTTACTAAGTAATTTATATAAAACTAGTTTACTTTATAGTATTATAACTAAAAAGTAGTAAGAATATATTAGTTTTAATTTAAACCTATAATAATAAAATAAAACCTAAGCTTTACCTTTATAAAGAAAATTATTTACCTTTACTATAGCTTTATAAAGTATAAGTTTACTACCCTTATTTAACTATATACTAAATACCTAAATATATAGGCTTACCTATATTATTATTATATACTTAATATAGACTTATTTATATATTAATACTAAAAGGACTTTAATAATTATTATTACTTAATTCCTACTTATTTTAACTTTAACTACTTATAGCTTATTAACCTTAATATATTACTACTTTAAAACTACTATAATATTTATATAGCTTTTAACTCTAATTATTTAGCTAAAGCTATTATAACTTAAATACTTTAAACTAGCTATCTCTTTTAATTTTTCCTTATTTAATTACTTAAATAATAATAAGCTAATAATATAGTAAAGTATATAGTATAAGGGTCCTAGGTTATTATTAGCTTATTAATAATAATAATAAAGGCTAGGCTAATTTATATACCTTTTAAATTTTAATTACTAAAATAATATATATAATAGTAGTTATAGTAGTATATTAGTATTATAATAGTATAAACTTAGTAACTAAAAACCCTTTTTATTCCTTAAAAATTAAAAAAAATAAAAAAAAAAATAAAAACTTAGGCTTATATCCCTTTATACTAATACCTCTCTATTTTTATACTTACTTTATTTAGTATTTTAGCCTATAAGCCTTTTATAGAATTTTATTTTACTTCTTTAAAGTATTAATAATATACTATACTTATAATAATATTTTACCCTTAAAAGAGAATATAATAATACTAAACTACCCCTTTATTATTATTACTATAGTATTAGCCTTAGCTTAGCTAATTAATCTCTTTACCTTTTTCTAAGTAGTATTATAATTAATTAACTATAGTAGTTAGTATTATATTAAAACTAATATAAAATTAAATTATATTTATATTAACCTTTTTACTAAAGGTATATAAATTTTAGAAATTTATAATATAAAGTATAATATTATTATATAATATAATATTTTAGTTTAGCTATAAAACTAATTAGCTACTATATTATTATTACTTTAAAGGTATATACTTATTAAAATATAGGTTTTTTACTAAATAATATACTTATAGTAAGTTATACTAATACTTAAGTAGTTTAAAGCTAAGTTAAAGTTAGTACTAAGGTAGGTTATATACTTTAGGTATTATAATACTTTTTTAGAGAAGTAAGGTATATAAAGCTAGTTATAAACTAGGCTAAGCTAGCTTTAGGTTAAATATAGTATTAAGTTAAAATAAAGATAGTATTTATATTATATTTAAAAATAATAGAATTTTATAGTATTATCTATAGTAAACTAAGGTTAGGTTAGTATTAATATAATATTATAATTAAAGAAAGGGGTATTTATAATAATAATAATAATACTAAGGAAAGAAAAAAAAAAGAGAAAAAGAAAGAAAGTTATACTTAAAAGGGAAGGCTTTATTTATATTCTTAGTAATCCCCCCTCCCCCCTTAGAATTTAGTATTAATTACTTTAAAGCCTTACTTTTTTAGTATATAAAACCTAGTAAAATATTTTTAAGTTTATAATAGTATATAATATAAACTAACCTTAGTACTAGCTTAATACTAAAAAAATAACACTAAAGTAATTTATAAGATTATACTACTCTTTACTATTAGCTTACTTAACTGTCTTTTAATATAAAACTATACTATACTAAGTTTTTATTTATATTCTATATATTTTCTAGTAATATAGTGTGTCGGCCGGGAATAACCACCCCAAAAAGTTATGCTACACACCAAGAAAGAAAGGTCGTGTAAATCTTAAAGGAGGCAAAACACGGAATTTCCTTATAATAATAACCTACAGTTAAGAAGAAAAACGAAGTCAATAATTAGGTTATAAGAATCTAGATTAAATAGTTAATAATAAAATAAATATAAATAGAACTTTTAATTAGTAGTATTTTAAGTATTTTAATAATA
>SRPT01000872.1:0-12959 GCA_018360205.1 Claviceps digitariae
AGAAGAAAAACAGGAAGGAAAAAAAAAAAAAAAAAAAAAAAAAACAGCACAACCATTCACAATCACACAACCAGAGAAATAGTCCTCGCAACAGTCTGACTGCGCCTCTTGGCCACTCTCCCAGCATCCCACGTGCCCGAAAAGATATCCTCACACTCCTCCTCGTCATCCGAGTCAAACACAATCTCGTCACTGTCCTCCAGACTAGCCCGCTCGGAGGTACCGCCGTCACCACCACCACCACCACCACCATCCATGAGGCCCGCGTCTTCTTGCACCGCAAAGTCCTCCCAGTTACGGTGCGTGACCACCCGGTCCGTCTCGAGTATGTACTTGCCCACCTTGTACTTTTGCGACGCCTCCCTGGCATCCACGTACTTCCAGCCCAGTTTCCAGTTGCACGTTGCGCAGCAGATATCAGCAACGACGTGCCACCCCGTCACCAGTTGGCGGTCTTCACTGCGCCCGGCCCGAATGTTGAGCAGGGATTGCTCCGGGGGACACGCGGACGCGGACGCGGACGCGGAGCTGGACGTGGACTTGGACGAAGACGAAGGCGGGGTGGGCGCGACGAGAAACGCTCGGCCGTATCGCCCCGTGAAGCCCTTGGAAATGATTTGCGCAGCGAGGGCCACGTCCGTGGAGCAGGAGCGGCAGCGCAGTGTGTCGGGTGCGGCGCGGGATACACGTCGGACAAGGAGGTTCTGGTTCTGGTTCTGGTGCTGGTGCTGGTGCTGGTCCTTGGAGGGGACGGATGCATGGTGAGTTGGGGAATTGCTGCCGCCGGGCGGAGTGGTTGTTGAAGAAGAAGACGGAGAAGAATGGGAAGAAGAAGTAGGCGAGGCAGGAGATGTTGATTTTCGGCGGTGAAAAACAAAATTGAAACTGGAAAGCAGATAGTTGGGGAAGACGGGTCGCGTGGCCGATATGCTGGTGGTGCTGCTTCGTCGGCGGGCCATGGCTTCAATGTTTGCAGCGTCGGTCGTCTTTTATACACGGGACGGCGGGGCGCGGAGTAATGTCTCGTCGGGTTGAAGATGCTGGTTCCGTAGCCGTCACACAGCGTCGGAGGACTGGTCTGGTGTTTCGAAGAACCGAAGCCGTGTGCCACGCGGTTTGGTTTGGAAGAGGCCGAAAGCGTCTGGTCATTCACTGGTCGGTGATGAGTGGTGAGTGGTGACTCTGGTAAATGTTGAAAGAGGCGCGGGCTCGGAATTTGCGAGCGAGGCCATCAGCAGAGGAGGGACCAGAGGGCATTTATGAAGATGGCCAAGCCGTCTTGCGGTGGTGGTGACGGAACATCAATGCCGGGCTCATCAATGCTCGCTGCTCACATGATGCGCCGCCGCCAGTGACATACCAGACGGACTGGGCTGGACTGGACCCCGCATCTCATACCCGAGTGACCACTAACGACTCAATCTGTCGCATGGCCATCCGATGACCGGTGGCGTCCATGCGACAATGCAAAGTGCAACCATATATTCACCATTCAAGTTTGGTGTAAAAAGTTCGGAGATACAAGAAGTCAACAGTCACATCGGCTTGTCGCACACAAACACACATGGAACGACTTGCGTGGCTGGCATCCAGGAGCGCATCAAGAGCACATGTTCGCTATGTGTCAAGACCCTCCCAGGTCGTATTGGGAATATGCTACACCTTCATAACGACTACATCATCACCCCCCATCTTGTTTTTCCACGCGCCCCTGTCCTCGTCCCAATTCTACGACTGGGGTTCCTCAGCAACGTAGTGAAGGTAGGCACCCAGCAACTTGATTCCCTCAATGTAATTGCGCTTGTCCAACTTCTCGTTGATGGAATGCGCACCGTCGGTGGAGCTTCCCATCGGCAAGAGCAGCACGTTTTTGCCAGTGGCTTCCTCAAAGGTCAAGGTGACGGGGATGCTATATGGGGGGAAAGAAAAAAAGTCAGTTCTTCTCCTTCTCAAATCACGTCCATGGCACGCAGGACCAACGCTTCGCTTACCTTCCACCCTCGCGAGTAAAGTCGGGCTGCACTCCCCACACGCGCTCGGTAGCCTTGGCAGCAGCAGAGAAATTCCAGTGCTTAGGTGACGCGGCCCACCACTTGCCCGTGTGTTGTGCGAAGACCCTCATCGTGTTCTTGCTTCCCAACTTGGCAAATTGCTCCTCGACAAACTTGTACACGCATTCGTTGGTTTTATCCTCGTCCATGTTGGGAACTGTTCGGATCGAGAACTTGCCAGTGACCTTGGCAGGAATGACAGTCTTGGCTCCGGGGTTGTAGAAAGCACCCTCGACACCATGAATCGACAAAGAAGGGTAGCGCCATCGAGCCATCAGAGTGCTCTTCTTATCCTCAAAGATGGTCGTCTTGCTTCCCAGGGATTCAAATATGTTATCCATGGTGAAAGAAATGCCATCGTATAGACCCTCCTCCTCCTTGGTGATGGGGGCAACCTGCTCCATGATTCCGGGAATCTGAATCTTGCCATTTGTGTCCACCAACGAGCCGAGGACACGGACCAGGTCAGTCATGGGCTCCTGAGCCGTGCCGCCAAAGACACCGCTGTGCAGGTCGGCACCGGGGCCGGAAATCTCGAGGGAGTAGTAGTTGCAGCCTCGCAGACCATAGGTGAGGCATGGCTTTTCAGTCCCGAGCCAGTAGTTGTCAGAAATGCACACAGCGTCCGTGTCGGCAAAGTACTTCTTGGCCTCGGCGTGAATGAAATCATCTAGACCTTCCGAGCCAAACTCTTCCATACCCTCAAAGCACATGAGCAAATTCACTGGGAACTCAATGCCAGCCTTTTGGTGGGCTTCAATGGCATTGAGCCATCCCAAGACGGGACCCTTATCGTCAGTCGAACCACGACCAAACATGCGACCCTTGTCATCAACAGTGAGTTCAAAGGGCTCAGTAGCCCACCCGTCGCTCTTCTGAGCCGGCTGGACGTCATAGTGACCATATACGAGGATCGTGCGCTTGCTCTTGTCATTGCCGTAACGTGCAATCACAACCGGAGGAAGGTCAAGGTATTCTTTATGCGGCTGCTTGCCCAGGGGTCGGAGCTCGACTTCAGCACCCAGGCTTTTCAGCTCGTTGCCGAGCCATTCTCCCATCCGTACAACATCGGGTCGACGAGCATCTTCGGCGGAGATGGAAGGAATTGCGACTGCCTTGCGAAGACGCTCAATGAAATCGTTGGCGGAATCGTCCACTTGCTTGAAGTAACCGTCGAGTTGAGGAGCCATCTTTTTTGCTTGGTGAGCTCGAATAGAGTCTGTGAGATACGGGCGACGACTAGCGTAGTTCTCGTGAGTTTGAACAACAAAGGAAGAGCAGAGACCGAGAGAACGAGGGCGTCTGGGAAGGATTGCACGAAGACCACAGGACATTGCCTGCGGTAAGATGGTGCGGGGCATCAATCACACTTTGTCGTATCAGATATCAGACCAGACTGGACCGACCAGACTTGACTTGTGACTTCACGTTAGGAAGCAGTTGGAAGGCACTGCTGACCAACTGACGGCTATTAACGGCCTCCAGCCAATGGACGCATACTGATTGGTTGTTCCTCTGCCCAGGTGGAGTCGGCCGCAACTGCTCAATCCGGGACCGCCGGCTTCTCTTTGTTCCGTTCTTTGCTGTGGCTTGCTGACTGGGCCATTCATTGCATCTGCCACGCCTCGTTATTAATCGCGGCTTCCCCCCTGCCAACCTCCAGATTTTCTCCTCCCTTCAACCACCCTCGACCCATCGTCATCGCCATCGCCATCTCCATCTCCATCTCCATCTTCCTCTCCCTCACTTGACCGGCGGTGGCTTTTTTTCTTCACGACAACTCATCAATCTGTGCATCGTCCTTGCTTCGAAGATCACATCGTTTGATTAAACGCTCTTTTTCACCTCGACACTCCCCACGAAAAAGCCGCGCCATCTATGAGACATACTGTCGCGTCACGCGAATAGTGCATGTTCTGTGATACTTCCTACGAGCGTGTTCTGTCCAAGTAGCTCTCGGGGAGTTTCATTGTCGCTTCTCCTCTGCCGTCTTTGCTCGTATTTTGCATCAAGATCAAGAGGCTAGGTTCTTGGCTAACTGTGAGGTGATTTGGTGCAGAGGGTGAATACTTATCGTTGCTGTGTCGGAAGCTAGGGGGGCCTTTTGGGTTGCATTTTCCTACAGGCGTCTGCCTCCTTGTACTCCTTGTTTTGTTCTTTTTCCCCTTGACCTTGATAACCACTTTTGTCTTTTCTTTCAAGTACTTTTTCAGAATTGACTATTTTATTTTCTCAAACTTGACCTGAACAGCACTCGAGTGCAAAGCAAGAGCAGAAAAAAAAAAGAAAGACCTTAACACAAGACAGATAGCAAGAGAGGGTCAACACAGTCAAAAGAATAAGTGGTGTCATTAGTACACAGAAAGAAAACAATTCAATCTTGGTTTCGTTTACGTGGCGAGCGAAAGGGTGGAGCTAACCGTCCTTTTTGTTCCCGAATCTCGTCAACAATATCTTGTTGACGTCGCTCCTGTCTGATTACTGCTTCTCGTGACGAGGAAAATTCATATCTGAGTCGCTAGACCTGCACATCTTACAAAATGGCCTCTTCAGTATTTTTCAAGTTTAAATCACAAAAGGAACCCACCCGAGTGGAATTTGATGGAACCGGTATCTCAGTTTTTGAGTTGAAACGTGAAATCATCACCAAAAGTGGCTTAGGCGATGGTACAGACTTCGACCTCTTTATATACACAGACGACAACAGTGAAGGTAAGTAAGCTGCCGTGACACACAGAAAAAGGAGGGGGTGGGGGCGCCACAGTAGATCAGAAATACTCACAAAATGTTTTTTTTATATAGAATACGACGATGATACCACCATCATTCCCAGATCAACCACCGTCATCGCTCGCCGTCAGCCGGCCCTGAAACCTGGGGCAGGCCGAGCCGCGCGGTATGTGTCGGGAAAGATGCCGGTATCGGCCAAAAACGCCGGGAGAAAAGAGCAATCATTGAAAGCGTCTTCCTCAAAACCGAGCGTGACTGCAATTAGCGACATGAACAATGCCATGACGGAGGAGGAAAAGATGGCGGCCATGTTTGCCGCTCAGACCGAGCAATGGTCTGCTCAACAGGAAGAGTTGTCTCAGTAAGTTGGTGATGCGCGGCCCATACTAGATTTTACATGTAGACTGACTAACTTATCTGACAATTATAGCCAAGCTCCAGTCTTCAAAGCTGGCGCCAAACGACCAGCCAATGTTCCTGATCATGACCCCCCTACTGGCTACATCTGTTATCGATGTGGTAACAAGGGCCACTGGATTCAGCTCTGTCCTACGAATGATGATCCTGACTTCGACAACCGGCCTCGTGTAAAGCGAACTACTGGTATTCCGCGGTCATTCCTCCAAAAGGTCGACAAATCTGTTGTTTTGGCACAAGCCGACGGCGACGAGGCAAAACGGCCATCTGGTATCATGGTCAATGCTGAAGGAGATTTTGTCATTGCCGAACCAGACAAGGCTTCATGGGAGCAGTATCAAGCGAAGACAAAGTCTTCCACTGCAAATAAAGAGGCGCAAGCTGAAGACAAGGAGGTGCAGGAGAGGGGTCTCCAATGTTCGGTTGACAAGAAAATGTTCATAGAACCAATGAAGACACCGTGCTGTAAGAAGACGTTTTGTAATGATTGCATAACCAATGCTCTCATCGAAAGCGACTTCGTCTGCCCTGCTTGTCAAGCCGAGGGAGTGCTGATTGACGACCTTGAAGCTGATGATGAAGCCTCCAAGAAGATTCAGGAATACCTCAAAGACAAAGAGACGGCTAAATCTCCACCGCCACCATCACCCCAAGCGGACTCGGCAGTCAAGCAAGAGACACCCACTGACACGAAACCGGACAAGACTGACTCCCTGGTGAAGCAAGAGTCCAAGGATTCGACCAAATCGTCAGTGGCTAAGGACGAAGCCAAGGTGAACAAGTCCCCGACCACTTCATCCACAACCAGCGAAAAGCAGCTTGATCGCGAACGGGCTGAAAAGCAGCAAGTATCGGCTCAAGGTTCGGACACTCAGGTTGTCGTATCGAAAAAGCGACCTGCTGAAGAAGTGCTAGAAAATCCCAAGATCCCCAAAGGACCCAAGGCAATGCAACATCAGCAAACCCACAATATGAATCCTATGATGAATAACATGAATGGCATGAACAGTATGAACAACATGATGAACGGAATGCCCGACATGGGCATGAACAACATGATGTTCAATGGGATGGGAATGCCCAACATGCTGGGGGGTATGCCTGGCATGAATATGGGTATGGGGATGCCGATGATGGGGATGCCGATGATGGGAATGTCCAATTTTGGCAACATGAACGGGGACTTTGGCGGCATGGGCGGCGGCTGGGATATGAACGGAATGGGAGGGATAAATGCCATGCAACAAGGCATGGGCGGCACGGGCGGCATGCAAGGCATGCAAGGCATACAAAGCATGGGCGGCATGGGCGGCATGCACGGCAATGTGGGAATGGGTGGGCATATGGGAAACATGGGAAATATGCACGGCGGCGGCATGAACGGATTCCACAATGCACAGGCCTTTGGCCACGTCAATGGCCAGGGTGATGACGAGGCATATTTCCGAAAACCAGTCAACCCGCACCGACATCAGAACAAGCAACGCAGGGTGCGACCGAGCGACTATCGCGAACTGTGAGAGTAAAAGTCTTACGGACTACGATGCTTGGCAGCAAGCAGGGGCTACATTTAACCTCTTTTTCGTCATTACTCTCTCTACATCCGCATCTTCTGTTTCCACACAAGCGTCGGCATCGAAGCACTTTCATCACGGTCACACATCTGCGTCCAACGAAATCTCCACCGCATGAAAAGTCTTTTCCCGCTTTTGAACTTGTATTTTTACAAACTCACACGCCTTTACTTTTTCTGCCTTTTTTTCTTTCTTTCTTTCTTTTTTTTTTGTATCGAGTTGGCGCTAGGAGCAAACGATTACACCCATTGGGCGTAGACTCGGCCAAGGGGATCACCAACACCCTCCCCCCAGTGTACGCCCGCACATGTCTTCTTTTTCTGTCCTGTTATGCATTGTTCGGCGTCTAGGGTATTTGCTGGTTCAGGAATTGCGACTCGTCTTTTTGTCCTTGTTTTATTTTTTTTATTTTTCTGTTTCCGAACCGCAAATGTATGTACAGTGGGTGTATATGGTATATGGTAGGGCGATTACAGCCATGGGACCAAATGGGACCAACAAACAAAATGATTTTACAAATTCATGCATGCGTGACTCTATCAAGAAAGGTGTTCGCTCCTGTGATGGTTGTATTGGTGTCAGGAATCTGTCTCTTCGCCAGTTTAGCTAAATAATGGCATTTTTCATGATTTGAACTGCTATTCATGTCTGGCTCAGCATCATGTTTATAATGAAAGGGGCAAAATGGATTTATCATATGTACATCTATACACATCTACTCCAGTGATTATTACTTTTTTTTATCAAGTACATCCGCTCCACTTCCCATCTCCATCCCATTCAGCCCAGCCTTGGTTTTTAAAACAATGACCGTGTACCACTCACTTGTCGTGTCTTTAACGGCCTTTTGGCAAATGATTCATACATTCGTTTGGGGAATGTAGACACAAACAAAAAAAAAAAAAAAAAAAAAAAAAAAGGGAAACAATACAGAAAAGGGGGAAAAAAGGGCAATAATAAAAAGAAACAAAAAAGGGGGGGGCTCAGTTTTACTCGGGCGGAACATAAGGCGTAATCAACATGCTGCTAAACTGCTCCAGCTTCTCCTTGCCACGCACCTCCTCGACCAGCAACGGCATCTTGACGACGTTGAAGTCCTCGGCATACAGCTCCTCATACTGGTCCAGGTACTTCTTCTGCATCTTGCGGCGCGCGGTGCACTGCTCGCAGTCGGATACCTTTTTGGGAAACAGCAGCTGGTTGACGACGATGCAGTGGGTGTCGATGCCGTAGCTGGCCAGCTCCTGGATCATGCGCTCCGTCTCGTACAGGCTGAGGAACTCGGCGATGCAGACGCACACAAAGGTGGTCAGGTCGGGGTCCTTGAACTGGGTGTTGACCTCGGAGATGGTCTCGCGCAGGGACTCGAGCTTCTGCATCATGTCGTTGAGGTTCTGGCCGTTGGGCAGGGCGCCGCTGGAGCCGAGGACGCCGTTGAGGAGGGGTCCGTACTGGGAGGACAGTTGGGAGACCTTGGCGAGGGCCTTTTCGAGGACCGAGGGGAATTGGAGGAAGCGGAGGGTGTGGCCGGTGGGGGCGGTGTCGAAGACGATGGTTTCGTAGGAGAGGGACTTGACTTGTTTGAGGACTTCGGCAAAGGACATGGCTTCGTCGATGCCGGGGATCTATGATTTACGTTAGCGATTTTTTTATTTTCTTTCTTTCTCTTCTCAAAGTTGAAGGGGGGGAAGGGGGGGGGGGGGGGGGGGGGGGGGGGGGGGGGGAAACGCACAGCAAATGCCAAGTCTTGCATCATGCCACCCAGTCCACCACCCAGGGCATTCATGTCCTCCTCTTCGTTCTGCCCAGCCAACAGATCCTGCATACTGCCATTGGGATCAATCTCCATGGCGCTCAGGTTGTCGAAGCCATTGACCAGGCGGGCCTCCTTGCCGAATTTCTGGGAAAAGGCATCGGACAGGTTGTGCGCGGGGTCGGTGGAGATGAGGAGCACGGAGCGGCGGACCTTGGCGAGCTGGATGGCCAGGGAGCATGATGTGGTGGTCTTGCCGACGCCGCCTTTGCCGCCGACGAAGACCCAGCGGAGGGAGCGCTGGTCGAGGAGGTTTTGGAGCGTGGGCTCGAGGGCGTCGTCGGCGGAGATGATGGCTGATGACATGGTGGGGCGGGGGGGGAGTGGTTTTGTTGGAGAGGAGAGGAAGGAGGGGTTTTATAATGTCGGGGCGGGAGAGTGCAGACGGACGTTGGACGGATGGAATGGAGGTTTGGTCGAGGTATCGCGCGCGTCGCAGATGGGAGGTGTGTGGGGGTGGTTTTTGCAGTTAGTCCGGGTGGTGGTTCTGGAAAGCTCCATTCAAGGCCAGACCAGACCAAGACGTCACATGCAGTCCATTTGCCTGCCCGCAGTGCGCACTCCGCACCAGGCCAGGCACGAACATTGGTCGAGCTAACAAAACAGGGGTCCAGGACGGAAGCCACGCACGCAGGCTCCAAAGACGCGGCGACATGTTGCATTGTGCACTGAAGAATGCAAAAAGAACCTCTGACTGTGTTGGCTACGAGAACAGCATGCTCATGGTATGCACCACGGCTGTCGAGCAAAATAACGCAGTCACCTCATGACCACGATGCACGAGTGATGAAATGAAACTGTGTCGATGCAGGGCCACCCAGAGCCACCCTGGACCACCCTGGGCCTCCGCCGCCGCCATCTGCGCTCCCGCTGCGGGGGCAGCCGGAACCCCCCGCTCAGTGTCCGCCGCTTGTCCGCCGCTTGTCCAGACCAAGACTCCCCATCCTCATCTCCCTCATCTATCCCATCCCATCCAACCCATTCTCCTCCAACCCTCTCTTCTCACCACCCCCTCCTCCTCCTCACCACTTCATCCCCCAACCATGCCCGCCAAAGACCCCATAACCTGCCACATCCTCGACACCACCACCGGCCGCCCCGCCCAGTCCCTCCACGTCCGCCTCCAGGACAGCTCCTCCCCCCCCAAAACCTTCGAGTCCTCCACCGACCAAGACGGCCGCATCCACACCTGGCTCCCCTACAGCTCCGACACCTCCGCCGGCGACGTCCCCGTCTACACCCTCGACCACATCCTCAGCCAGCTCGACCACCGCGTCCCCTCCACCTGGACCCTGCGCTTCGACACCGCCTCCTACTGGGCCGGCAAGCAGCAGCAGCAGCACCAGCAAACGGGGACGTTTTTCCCCGAAGTGGTGGTTGTGTTTTCGGTGGAAAGGGGCCAGCAGTACCATGTGCCGTTGCTGTTGGGGCCTTTTAGCTACACGACTTATCGGGGGAGTTAGGCCGACTTGTTTGGACTGGGTTTTTATGACATGACGATTTGTTTTTTTTTTTTACTTGGTTTTTTTTATTATGTGGTGATTTGATATGCTGCTGAAAGGGGGGGGGGGGGGTCAAGGGTACAGTTGGGGGGCTTTTGGACGTTTTCCAAGGTCCATTCTCTATGATGTATGGAGATACAGAATGAATTTGCTGTGTTTGTGTTCGGTTTTCCATGGTCAGTATGCTTCATGTTCATGTCCGGTATATGCCGGGGGAGGTGTGTACTTGCGCCTTTTGAGTACAGAAAAAGAGACAGTACAAATGACCAATGACCAAGACCAAGACCAAGACCAAGATCAAGACCAAGATCAAGACCAAGGCCAAAAACTCCAAGTACAAAATAAAAATAAAACATGGTAAAAACAAAAACAAATCCCTCGCGCTGTCCGGCCAGATGTACCGTGTCCGAGCCGCTCAACACGCTCTCAACGCTTATAAGTGCCAGTTCATCCCACAACTCCATCGCTGCACAACCACAATAAAACAAAAAAAGAGAGGAAACAAAGCGAGGATAGAAAACTATCCCGCGCAAATCAATGCAAGTGGCCGTCATTTCGTAACATCACCAAAGCATATACATGTGCATATCCACCAATGGCTTCACTCTTCCCCCTCCCCCTTGCTCTTTTCTTCGGCGACCGTACCACTTAGTTCCGCTTCCACCTGTTGAATATACCCGATTTGCGGCGGTGATCCGACACATCGGGCGATGTAGGCGGGGTGTCGTCCTCGCCCTTCTTGGAGCTGGAGTGAAGACTGTCGTCTTCATCCCTGGAAAGCCGAAGACTGGACGACGACCGCTCGACGTGGTGGAACGGATCCGAGTACTGGTTCTTGACGCCCACGGCGGCGACTTTGGAAACAGAGGCGTTGCTGCGCAGTGCTTCCGCCAGAGGGTCGAGTGTCCCGTGGCTGACAGTCCTTTTGTTGTTCTTCTTCAGGAACGAGAGGCGGTCTCGCTTCATGGTTCGTTCTGTGGAGACATCGTCGCTGGATAGTGTAGCGTTGGGGGAGAGATCTGCGTCTGGGTGAGGAAGCGTCGTATTTCGGGCTATTTGTGCGTTGACAAGAAGAATTCGCATGCATCAGTATAAAGGGGGCTGTCTTATTAAAAAAAAAATCATTCATCTTTTATTCTTTGGGAATACATATAGTTCGGGCGTAGGCAGTTCGGCAACGGTTTGCAGCCAAGAAATCATATGGCGAAATGTTGGGAATGAACCCGAACCCCACTGTTGTGCACATCTGGTTGATAATTTCCATCTTCTCACCTTTGTCAAAGGGCTCAGGAAATCCCGTGTCCCTGGGCACTGCTCTCTTGGACGAGCCCCGTGGCAGCGGCGCCTGGACTTCGATCTGTGGAATGGTGGACGACGCGGTATTGGTCCTTGATCGTGACTGTCGTTCAAACATGATGGGAGGTGGGGGTGCGATGTGATTGAATGTGCCGGGTCGTAGGAGACAAGAATTTTGTATTGTTTATTTTCCTTGTCGAAACTATGGCGATTTTCCTACCAGGACAGTCGAGATAGCATTGGGAAGAAATGGGGAGTTGGATGCCAGAAGGGAGAGAAGGGAGGGAAATGTGAGATTAAATCCCAGAGTTTGGGTCTCAAGTTGGCCGGGGCGACGGCGAACAAGTTTAAGACGAGATGGCGACGGTCAATGAGCATGTGTCTGCTCCGCGTGTCTGCTCATGAGAGAGAGGGAGACAGGGAGACAGGGAGAGACGAGACAAAATCAAGAACAAAGACAAAGAAGGACAGGGACAAAAAGGACAGGGAATTGTCAAGCCAAAAGAAGAATGGGTTTCTTTTCCCTCTCCCTTTCGAGGAAACACCACCGCCTTCGTTCGACGGTCAGCAAGGCAGGAATCTGAATCAATGGATAGCCAGAGGCGTGTTCGATGACGCCAGTGCCGGTCCAGGCTGCAGGGGAAGGTGGACAGTGACGGAGACACACGCAGGCGATGGGGCGGGTAGCGAGATGAAGGTCTGGGGTGGTTTGCTCGGTGATGAAGATGGGCACTAGTGAAATTGCCGGACCAGACAAAGGGCGTTTTGCTGGTTTATTCCTTGTTCCTTCTTGTGGTCGTCTACGGGAACAGGAAGAAGAGAAAAGAAACAAAGAAACAACACCTCGTGGAGCAGTCGGCGCGGCTTTTGTATACGACCAGACACGTCACAGAACATGATTGATTTCTTGGCGCCTAGACAAGAGTCCATGTCATGTCATGTCACATTGCCATGCCATGTCTTTCTTTCCGGCGTGCACACGGCATGCACACGGCATGCATCATGACCGCATCGATTCGCCCAGGCCGGCGGCTGGGATTGCATTGCGTCCGCACGGATCGTCAAGGTCCCCTGCTGGGGTCTGGAGTGCATGTCACTCAGGTTCGCTCATGTTCCGAGGGGCCACAACGCCACAACCCGCACGAACAAGCGGGAGTCAAGGGGTTGAAGAAAGAATTGGTTGAATGATCTGGACTGGGAAGTGAGACGGGACGTATTGTGAGCGGGTCTGAGTCTGGGTCTGGCTGGGCTGGGCTGGGCTGGCTGTGGCGTCTCACGATGCAGGCAAGCCAAGGTATGCCGAGACAGACTCTCTCTCTCTCTCTCTCTCTCTCTCTCTCTTTGCTGATGAATGATGAATAGACGGATTGGTCATGCAACGCAGGGTCCGCTGCGCCTCACTGTCCAGAGTCCATTCTCCATTGTCCCTTCATCTTTCGACAAACATACACTATGCACACGCTATTTGATGGCACGCAGGCTCGTCAGAGTCTCGAATCTTGTCGTGCCTCCATCGACGAGACACGATTGGCCGTGCCGGTTCAGACAAATCGGAAGAGCGTCGTAGGAAAGAGTG
>SRPT01000873.1:0-12939 GCA_018360205.1 Claviceps digitariae
CGAGGATAGATGGTTTTTTTTTCTTTTTTTTTTTTTTTTTTTTTTTTTTTTTTTTTTTTTTTTCATTGGAAGGGAGTGAAGCTCCTTGGTGTTTAGATTATTTTATATTATATATTATATTAGCTTCAGTGGTTTGATCTACGAGGTAGCTCTTCGGACGCTACAGACAAGACCACCCAGTTTAGCAACACAAAGGGGCTCCCGCTGATGACAGTGCGGGTTTTTTGAATGCCTGTAAGTCGTGGGGGTTTGCGCGGGCGAGTCGCGAGGTTTTGCTTCGTTGAAGGTCTGGCGTCGATGGCATGTTTTGGGGTTTAGATGTATGCATGTTTTTATATGTGTGTTTTGTTGCTTAGGTGTTTATTGTTTTTTACATGTGTATTTATTGTTTCATGCTTTTATGTGTATATTGATTCCTTTATATATATGCATTTATTGTTTTAGATGTAACATTTAGTCTTTATATATACACCCACAGTTGTCATTTGTTTATATGCATACATTATTCTTAAATGTATGTGTATATATATTGTTATTATATGTTCACATTTTTATTCCTTGGTATATTTTTTCTTGACATGTACATTTTGTTCTTTCATATTCATCTTCCTACATGTGCATATTGCATGTGTACAGTTCATCCCCTGAATGATTTTACACCCAGTACTTACGCCACTAAACGCCACTTTCTTAGAGGCACATTTCTTAGCATCTAATTCGCTGCTCTAAGCTAGGTACTATCTGTGCTTTTATGGCTTAATGCAAGGCTATTTTATTGGATAGATTCCCCCCGGTCATGTACCGTTGTAAAATCATACAGGGGGTCTATTGTATGTCCCTCCTCTGCCCCTCTTTGTTCCCGCGCGTGCTACAGCAGGTGCGTCGTGACTTGTCGACCCGTCAACATCAACAGCCCGCGCCCGCGGTCGCGCCCGCGCCACGGTTTCACAGGGTTCTGTAAGCGGACAAGGTGACAGGTAGGTCCTCGAATCTGATGTGGTTGAACTGTGCCGTTCCGGCTGCGGAGTTGTCGGGAGGCTTGCAGGGTGGTTCCTGGATGTGTGTATGTACTGTATGCACACCGAATGATGGACACCCTAGTTGGACGCTCTTGACTATTCTGATACATAATTTACTATTTGCAAATACCTGCATGCTGTGCACGGCTGGTTGAGGAAGTCCCTGCATGTACTTCTACGTAAAGTATCAGGTAGGTAAGTACCTAGGTACCCAGGCAAGAAGGCTCTGCATTGTGCGACGCATCAAATGAACTATCTACTATCACATCTACACTGAATGATATATAAATACATATAGCATCTCCTTGACGTAGAAAGTGATAATGCTTAGTCATTCGCTGCCCCATGGGGTTGCCCTTGCTGCATCTGGCCTGGTCTGACGCTTAATGAGCAGATTTGAGAAGATTTCTCTGCGCCGCACTACCAGAGATGCCTCGATTGTGGTCATCTTGTACCGGTACCTGCGGGGTTGTCTGTGTACTTTACGATGGAGGACTTGGTACGACATTGAAACCACCACGGGCAGCGAAGTGCCAGCCTGAAGCGCAAACAAGAGCGACATGGAGCAGACACGACACCCGAGACGGTCCTTGCTTCAGAGGAGAAAGCTCATATTGTAAAAGACTGCTGACCACGTGTGTGGGATGGCGGTCCGGTTCTGTAACTTGAAATTGAATGCTTTTATGCCCGCCTGCTTGCAAAACTCTAAGAGAGACCAAAAGAAAAAAAAAACGCCCTCAACGCCAATAATTCCCGCAATTCCCCACACGATACGATCTATCCTCATTAGAGAAAACGACGAGTCTAGTATTCTTTCTGTTTTTTTTTTTTTTTTTTTTATTTCACGTTCAACTTAATGCTCGCCCACGCTGCTGTAACGCCCGACGGTGAGACTGCCCACAAAGACGCCCGCCAGGACGGACAAAAAGTAGCCAACGTTCATGGTCATGACGGCCAACATGCTGCAGTAAGCCCAATGTTAGTATTTTTTTTCCCTCATGCAGTCCAATGACTGGGACAAAACGAGCGGTGCGGACTCACAGCAGATATCCAACCCCAACAATGACCGTATCCATGACTGCTCGTACCGGATCGACGCTGAAGCGCCACGGACGGACCTCGTAGCCCTTGCGGGCGACGACAAAAACCGTCTCTTCCACACCGTTTGCAGAAAGCGTCATTTTCGCTGCGCTCGGGTCGTTGGAGATGTGCTCGGACAGTGGCATCTTGCCGTGGGCGGCGACGTAGCGGCGCTGGAGATCCTTGTCCAGCCATCGGGCTTCTTGTATGGTTCGTGCCGCGAGGAGCAGGCGCGCGATGATGGCGAGGACGACGAGAAAGATGCATGTCCCGGCGTAGGCGCCGGCGCTTTGGGGGGTCCATGAGCTGGCGTACAGAGGAGTGGCGTTGTTTGTTTGGAAGACCATGGCCATCATCATGGACATGCTGCTGCTGCTGCTGGAGCTGCCTCCCATGCCGTCCATGCCGTCCATGAGGCCACTTTGCCGGGGTGCTGGAGATGAGTAAAAGTTATGGTATACGGACGAGAAGACGTGCGGCGTTTTCGAGCCCCGAGTGTACGATACGAATCAATGGTAGTTGGACGTCAATTGGTATGAATGTTGAATATGCGAGATGTTGAATAGGCGAGGTACGAAGCCCGAGTCTGGCGGGGCGGGAAATGCAAGTCGCACGGGCAGATGCAAGATTCGTGTTTCAGACTGACAGGTGCGACGATGGCGGTCGAATTGGTTGATGACTCTGAGCAGACGGACGGGAAAATGAGTATAAAACGAAAAGAAGAGAAAGAAAAGAAAAGAAAAGAAAAGAGGCCAGACATATAAACGCGGGTCAACCGGTGCGGTACGAATGGCGGCCGTCTTTTTCTGATTCTTTCTTCAAGTACCGGTACTCTCTGTGTGGCTTCGGTACCCTCCCGTCCAATGGCTCTCTTTAGGACCGTGCGCATACTGTGCGTTAGGTGCGTAGTCTACAGTGCATGTATAAAATACACACTCAATCCGTGCACAACTTGCATGCAGTCTGTATACCTACGCACGTCATCGACGACGTTTCCAACTCTCAATGTCCTCAACTGTGCGCTAAATCTTTGAATTCCCGCGTTTTGCCTCGCCTGAGCGCTGAACCTGTACTGATCAAGATGGGCAGTCCTGACCCTGTGGCTGGCTGACTGACTACCAGGTAGGTTCATGAAGCATGACGAATATGCTTTCGAGTCCATAAAGCCTCTCATAAAAGGAGCTTCTCATACAATTATTGCACCTACTGGCCGAGGATAGCTCAAGTCCGTACATCCATCTCATCTGCTGCCCGAGAAGCCTGATGATGAGCTTATTCGTCGATTTGTTGTACTGGCGGCCAGCATCGCTCCTGTCAAAGTTCTGCTTCTCTCCAGAGAGCCGACTGTGTCTATACATAACAGATGTATACCATATAGTACATGCAGCACAGGAAATACGAGCTAAGACGAAATCTTGCCAATATCCGTATGCGCTGCCAGCATGAGACCGCTGGCTAGAACGTCATCAAGTCAGCTCTTGTGTCCGGCGTCTTGGCATAGTTGATAGTTTATCAATGAAGGATTCCAACGATAAGGAGAGCCTCTGCTAGATGCAGATTGTTGTTCAATGATATTTCTGGTCTTGGGTGCTCGAACCTTGGATATATGGCCATGGGTTTCGACATGAACCCGGGAACGAAGGCCGGATTAGGGTGTTGGAAAAACTCGCCTTTCCCCCTCAGATATCGTCCTTTGGAGCAGATATCTCGTTGGAGTGCTGGCTACAGGTCTCTAGGCATATGTACAAGTCTCCAGGTGCTCGTCCAAGAAGCCAGACCTGCACGACTCACCGCAAACTGTCGCGCCATCTTGGGGAAAAAAAGGGGTGTTTTACTTTCCAACCCGTGCCAAGAGAGGCACATACTATAGCCGTATGATGCTGGTCGGCCGAGGCGTTCTATCAAGAAATCTCGGGTGTGACAATTTCTCGACATTAGCCGGTCAAAGTACAAGCACCTTTTTCTTCGAGGCAAGCAGTTTTTTTTACCTTTTTTTTTGGTTTTTCTTTTGTCATGCTGAAAGTCATATGCACTCAAGAAAGGTGACTGGATGGATTGGGTATGGTTTACTCGGCGAGTGCGCCTGGTTCGTTGCTCGTGCTCTGCGCATATAAAGGCCGTACGAGCCGTCCATATACTGGTTTTCACGTTCCTGATGCCGAAGTGAATAACGGTTATCATTCTGCGGAGAATGTCAAACTTGAACCAAATAGATGCATAGGACGACTGTAGCTAATATCGTTCTTCAAGGAGGTGTCACCTTTTCAAGTACAAAACTGGGATATCATGAACGTCTGTCGAGATGACTTGATAGTATTGGCTCTGCCGTGACCATAAGACGGTAATTACTATTATTTTTTTTTTAAAAAAAAAAAGAAAAAAAGAAAGAAAAAAAAGAAAAGAAAGCTAAAAAAGGCAGAAGAAATAAAAACTCAGATAATCTCCAAGTCACAAAGAACCATCATCATTGTCAAGGCATCTTGTGGTACCGTGTAGCCCTTGATTCGTCAACTCGTCAATTCGTGGTCAACAACCACGCCGGTCACTGGGTGTTGCCCGCGCGGATATCTTTACTCAACTCGTACCGAATCTACAACGACATTGCATTCCGCCGGTACGGGAACTCCCCAGGTGTAAGTGGCCTTGACCACACACAAGACGAACATGGCAGCCCAAGAATGGCTATCTATATCGTGAGAAGCGCTCGCCTCATTCCTCTCGACTTGGCCTTTCACTTTCTCCTGCTGCTAGCTGAGCAACATGACAGTTGTCAATGCAAGAAAACGCTCGTTCAGTCACCAACGGCGCCGCCTCGCCCCTGCCGGTCAAGACGATCCATGAGCGACGACACAGCCAGGAAATTCGTCGACAACGACCACGTTTCCGAATGCGGTCGGCAAACGCAACCGTCGAGGCCAAATTTTTCTGCTCTCTCTGCATTGTCATGCCAACAGCAGGCGAGGGTATCGCCGCTGGCACATTTCCGTTGCGAATGGCGAGTGTCTGATTTCCTCATGTCTTGTTTTTTTGGCAGGACGTGATGGAAAGAGTACTCGGCATGCGTACTGCTTGTCTCAACAAGGGCGAACCATGATGGGGAAACGGATCATCAGGCTTGAAGCTTGTTGTTCTTGGGGTCAGTGAATGAATGTCGCAAAGGACCAGCTGGTTCAGAGTCTCACTACATCTGCGAACAGGGACGTGGACGTGGACGTGGATGAGCACATGGGATTCTTCAACACATTCCCAGCATGTCATGTTCAGCAGTTGAGCAGGCTGCAGCCGCCGAGTCGTCCACATGATTCAGATGCGCAATCCAGTCATCGCATCAGAGACACAGACAGCGTCGCTTCGTGAGATGGTGAGAGGGAGGCGATGATGATGACCAAACACTGATGTATGTGTATATGTATTTCTCAAGTGTACATACCCTGTTGTTTACATGTACGTCTGTTCAGAACGTCGCAGAAGTTCCCACAAGACTCGCACACACTCCCTTCTGTATCGTACAAGATCCTCTCAAGTCCTTTGGGCGGAGCTCATGGACGCTCGTCCGACAGCCGCTGCCTGACACAGCTCGTCCCATCGTGCTGGCCACGAGACGCAATCGTGCTTCCCAATGCATGTAGTGTCGCAGACGACGAAGACGGCTCTCGTCCTGCTGCCACCGGGATTCAACACCACCAAGGAAGTGTATCTCGGGGGCCACATTTGACTTGGCAGATGCAGCTTTCTTTTTTTCTCCTTTTCTTCTTGTTTTAAGGTTCTGAGTTCTTGGTCTCGCCCTTTCCCTCACCATTTCCAACAACCCACCAGACAGACCACTCTCGCAACTGTCCCAACAGCAATCCTCACACCCACTTCCACGCCTCGCCGCGTTACACAGGCCCCCCATTCTACTTGACGCATCGCCGCACGCAGACCTGCCACTCTCTCCCGCCAGTGTCCCTCCCATTCTGCCCTCTCACTCATATAATATCCCCTCCGGTTGTGCAAGATTCGAGTCCTGAACAGGTCTCTCTCACCAGAGACATGACACACACACACAAAAAAAAAAAAAAAAAAGATGTCCAGTGTTTTGTCATCGACATTCAATGCAGGCCTTGTTACCAGATTTGTACAACCCCCAGTGGCAGGGTGTGTATGACCAGGGAGGGGCGCCGGCGAGAATCGACGCCTCCTTTTTAGAAGAGCAGTAGAACGAAAAAGAAATATAGACAGACAAATGAATAGATGTATTGTATATAGAATATTGTATATAGATCCCAATACAAGAGACCATGATTAAAAAAGAAAAAAGAAAAAAACCCTTACCCAAGAAACGCAAAAACCACCTCTATACATCTTTGTATCACCGTCCTGTCCTGGTCCTCCCCACCCCCCAAAATAGCTCTGGTAGCACAAACGCACAAACCTCAAGTCCTTCCAACACGGTAAGAGCACCGAGTCGTTCCCATGCCCAGTACTCGGGCTCGGGAGCGATGCTCGTATCCGCGCGGGCCGTCCGTCTAGCGGTGCGACGATGCCATTTCGGCGAGGAGGGGGGGGGGTTGTCTTCAGCGGGGGATGGTGATTCCTTTGTGTGAGACACTTGGTGAGGGTTGGTCGGGGGGCTGCAGGTTGGTGAAGAGAGCACAGAGGGAGGAGGGAGGAGAGAGGTGAGGTTGATGGGGTTGGATGGGAGTGTGGAGGTTGTGAGACGGCGTGCTTATCATGTAGATGTAGTATGTGTGTATGTGTGCAGTATGTATGTATGATATCTGTGCATGTGTATGTATATGTATGTATGTGCATGTGTGTATATGTGTGTGCGTGTATATTCCCGCTTGCAGTCCTCCCAATCCCTCAACAGCAGCCCTACCTTTCCCTCACCTCGCCATCCATCTTGTTCTTGTCCTCGTCTGTCCCTCTACCATCTACAACCATGGATCCGAATCCATCCTGTCTCTCTGTCTCTGTCTCGCCTGATGTCGTACACACCGCCCGATGAGCACCAACGCAAACGGGCAAAACTACGTATCCCAAACGCCCTGTATCGTTCTCCATGTCCGCTTCCAACATGTCCGCTCTTCAGGCCAGGACGACCTTTCGTCCACAGGGCTTATCCTTGCTCACCGAGTGTGTCTAGCGCTGTACGAGAAGACAAAGACAGCATCACTGTACAAGATGAAGACACCAAATAATACAAAAAGAACGAGGTCCGATCCAGCTCTCGTCTGCAGTGTCTTGGAATGACGGTGTCGGGATGATTATGAGTTTTTGGTGATGATTGTGGCATTGGCGTGCTATGTGCAGGTCCATGGGGAGCCAAGGTGAAGGAAGATGTTGACAGAGAAATATGAACTCCCTTTCCGCCAAGTATTGCAGTTTCTGCGGCCAAAATTGCTTTCTCCTCTTTTTTTTCCGTCTGCGATGCCCTTTCCGCTGTTCCGGCTGGTACTATGTTACCAGTATTGCCGTAAACAGTTATGTTCTTATAATTGTTGTTATATTTTATCATCATCATCATCGTTTTATTTACATCCATCTTCCTCCATACCCTGCATCATCTGTTTAACCCAACCCACGTCTCAACTCAGACACCAGATATTATTGCTGCTTAGGTCCACCCACCCACCCCAGTCTCACATGTCAAAAATGCAAAATGCACCCACCCGTCGGAATCATCATCATCATCATCATCATCACCATCATCCATCGGAATCGCTCTCCCCACAGCAACACCGCAGCAGTCATGCCCGCATCATAACCAAGTCAAGATTCATTCATCAATTTTATCGCCTTTTTCTTTCCCTTTTTTTCACGCATTTTTTCTCATCCCCCCCCATCCCACTTCTTCTACTTTACACACCCCATGCTCAGCCACACACCCCCTCACTAGACACACACCCCACCGCATAGGCCAGCACGAGCATCGCATAAGCATCGCAATGGAGCTACAATCTGACCAAACACATGCGGCAGGCGCTAGAAAAGAAAAGAAGAAGAAAAGCCAGGGCAGGGGAGGGCCAAACGAGCAGGGTTTCCCCAAAAAAAGATTTATATGCAGGGGTGGGGGATAAAAAGGCGAAAAAAGAAAATAAAAAGAAATGGGTATCCACTTGATGCTACTTTTTTTTTTTTTTTTTTTTTTTTTAAGTTAGAGAGAGAGAGAGCCAAAAAGGCAATGGCAATACAGGGGGGTGCGAGACCGGATGTTGGGAATTATGGGACATGGATGGCGGGATATAGAGCGTGGGTGGGCTTTTGTCTTGGGTGGGCTGGGATGGGATGGGATGGGATGGATGGACTTGGGGTTTGGGTTGGATTAGATGTTTATGCGACGTGGAGGCACGAGATGAGGAAGAAAAAAAAAACCTAGAGAAGTGTCGGGATTGGGATAGGCTATGGTGAAATTCTCATCAAAGTAAGAATAAAAGAATAAAAGATGATCTTGATCAAAATGCAAATGTTGATCAAAATGCAAAACCAGAAATGCTTGGGCGTGGCGTCGGTGGTGGGCCCCAGGGTCCCTCTCGGCCCCAGCTCCGGCTCTCGCTGCACTGTCCTGTCTGGTCTGTCCTGTCTGTCTGTCGCTGGCGCTGGCCTCTTGTCGCGGCCGCGGTTGCCTCGCGTGCTGGCTGGCTGGCTGGCTGCACACGCACGCTAGCTCCGCCATTGGCAAGTGATGCACTTCCGGATCATCCCCGCCGGGATCCATCCACCCGCGTGCCACCAGAGATGTCCCTTGGAGTGTTCAACTTTGTCACTGCAGGGCCCTGTTCACCCGTGTATGTAATTCACACAGTCCGTACCGGTACCTCACCAACAGCCTGAGCACTCCCACTGGCGCAGTACCAGCACAGCAGCGGCACCCGAACCCCAAAAACCCAAGCCACTCCCCCAACAATGGCCCAAACAAAAGGTTTGACTTTTTTTTGTATTTCTAATTCATCTAATTCATCTAATTATTATTTATTTATTAATTTATATATTCATATATTTATTCATATATTTATTCATTGATTCTTTTTCAAAAAGTCCTGTTCATTCTCCACCAAACAAACCCCCCCAATGACACACCCATGCGCCACCCCAACCCCCATGACGCCCCCGTGGCGCAAAAACCAACAACGCCAGCATTAGACTTGGACTTTGACTCGGAGTTGGACTCCATACTCCATACTCCATTCAACCCAGACAGACAGACAGACAGACAAGACAGACAGACAGACAGAGACAGACAGACAGACACGACCTAAACAGACACACAGATGAAAAGCACAAACTTCTGACAGCCAGACAGCCGGACACACACACACACCAAGCCCAGACATGGGACCAGACAATTGCCCCGCCGCGGCCCCACTCGGCATTTTTGATTTTTTGATTTTTTTAAATGAAAATTTTAATCTAAATCTAAATTTTAATTTTTTTTACGCTTCTTTACGGGCGGATATAAGGAAGAAAAGTTAGAAGAAAAAAAATTAATTTTTTTTTTCTAAAAATAAGGAGAGAAGGAAAAAAAAAAGAAAAAGAAAAAGAAAAGAAAATGGGAAAAGGAACAGCAGGACATGTAAAGCAAGGCAGAGCCGCGCATGACCTTTACTCTCAATGCGGGTTGCCGGGTTGCCGGGCCCGGGACTCCGGTATCAATATCCAGTGTCTATGCGTGCGCATTGCCCGCAGTCTGGTCTGGGAATGGGTGACGAGCACATAGAAGACACAGAACAGACACACACACACACACACACACCTGCTCAATAATAAATAATTGATTTCAATGCGCCCAAACTTCTCTAACCCCTCTCTTGAACTTGCCTCGCCAGAGCATCGTCACTCGTTGCAGACAGTAGATCCCATCCATTTGCTCCCAATCCCAAACAATTAGCAAAACAAAAAAAAAACACAAAACAAAACCAGCAAAAAGTCCAAATACCCCCAACACCCCAATACCCAGAAACACCCAACCAGGATTGACCTTGTCCTACCAATGCCCAACCAGACCGTGCCCATGCACAAAAAGAAAAGCATCCGCGCCCACAAAGGCGTACTTTTGCCAATGAACGGCCATGTCCAATGTCGAGAAAACAACTTGCATCGTGGGTCGCAGCCTCGTGCCGCCCAACTTCTTGCCTAGTTGGTCTCCTGAGTGCAAAGTGACCTTGACCCTCGATGCGCGTCCCAAGCACAAATAAACTGAAACCCAGGAAGAAGTGAAAGAAAAGAAAAAAGGCGTCGAAAAAGAAAGAGATAAAAACAATAGGAGATGAAAAAAAAAAAAAAAAAAGGTTCGAGAAGCTGTCGTGACTTTTCTCGTCGCACATCCTTACTCGTTCTCAGCTGCCACCTACTTTCTCTCACAGAACGGCAAGAAAGTAGAATAATCGGAAAGGGGAAACAAACTTAATCCTCTCGTGCCCCTGAAGTGAGAGAGTGAAAATAAGAAAGACATCTACTGCCCAAGTCGCCCGAGATCCCAAATCCTTTTTTTGTCCTGTCCCCTTGCCAGACGTGCCTGGTGCGCCGTGATTGCAAATAGTACCAAAAATGGGAAAAGAAAGGAAAAGGGACTGGGTGAATGTATACCCTGCCCATCTTCAGCGCGCGACGTCGTGCAGAAAGTACTATCCTTCCAAAGCCCTCTATGTTTCCTTGCCAATGGAGGATCGGTCATCTTCGCCTTCGCCCGATCGGTCGCGAGAATTTTCTTCAACTGCGGCAGCTTCGAGGCTCTTGGTTTCGCAGCCTTTGACGAGGCGATGTCTCTATACAGTGCGGTGATACGTTAGCAAAATTCCCTATTCGTGTTGTGGGAAGTGTATGCACTGTGCAATGTAATTGGGGGCCAAGAGTAACACTAACCTTGAGCGCATCTTTGCGTGAGAAGCTCTTGCTGCAAAATGAGCAAGGAAATGGCTTGACGGCCAAATGAATTCTCTTGTGGCGTTTCAAGTCGTGATTGCGACTGAACGACTGAGTGCATTGATCGCACTTGAACGGCCTCTCCGACTGTGCCTGAGGCTGCGCGTGGTGACCACTGTATAGCATCTGATGGCCATACCCTGACGGCACTCCCATCGCTGGAATCATGGACAGCTGCGAGCCCGGCTGGTGAATATTCGACATGACAGGGCCGTTCATGGTCGCAAGTGGCTGGTAAGAGCCGTAGTGACGATACGATCCTGGAGGCGGAGCCATGGCTGCGGCATGATGGTGGCCTAGGCCTCTGGTTCCCGGGCTCGTGCCAGTGGGCGATGTTTGTTGGTGGCTAGCATACGATGAGAAGCTTGCTTGTTGTGATGCTGCGGATGACGCAGGATAATAGCTCGAGTTGCTGGGGGCTCTTGAATGAGCATAATGATCAACCGGCGCCGGAACGCTGGACGATGCGTGCGGCTGCGTTGAGTTGAGCATGGCACCACCATGTGGCCCCTGACCCGACGACGACGACGACGACATGTGATGGCCGTCGTGGTGACCGCCGTTTCCGCCTCCCGAGATGGAGGTTTGGAATGGCTGATGCACACTGTTGTACGGTGGAGGAGGCAATCCTTCCCCACCGGTGGCTGGTGATTGCGAATTTCGTGGGTTGCCGAAACTCAGGTGTTGTTGTTGCTGTTGCTGTTGCGGCTGTTGTTGCTGTCCGTACAACGATGATCGGCTCCCATAATGCTGCTGGTCTGGAGATGTTGGGCCAACATTGTAATTTGAGCTGGCAGTTGCTGGCCAATTCCCGTGAACTTGAGCCGTGCTGTAGGTATACTGCAGGTTGCCGTGTGCTTGCGATCCCTGAGAGCTGGCCGTGTTTACGCTCGAAAGGCTTGGGCTGAGGCCCTCGCTAGCTCCTGGAGAGGAGGTCAGAGGGCTGGACGGCAAAAGACCATATGGGGACGAGGGACGGTAGGTAAATGGAGCCATACTGGGAACTTCTGAATTTGGTGGTGGCAGAGAAAAGGCAGGCAATGAGCCTGCCGCTGGCCGTCGTGATGAAAAACTTGACGCGTCCATCATATATCATATATCAAACCAAATGCCAGTGGACGATCCCCTTTTGTTACGTGTCTTTGGTCGTCCTCGTGGTTTGAATTCGGGTAAAAAAAAAAAAAAAAAAGAGAGTGAGAGAGAAAACCAGTTGGTGGTTTGGTCAAAGTAGTCAGCTGCCACGGACGGAGGCGTGGCAAGTTAGTTTCGTCGGCTATCGTTGTCGCAAGGGGCGTAAAAAAGTAGCTATGTCAGCCGCAAGCAGTATGTGCTGTGCTGACACCGGCACCGAGAGCTTATGCGGTTGGATCCGTGTTGATTGACAATGTCGCAGAATGACGGACAAGTTAAGGGGATCAGTTCTCCGGGTATTAAAAAGGTAGGCCAGGTAGGTAATGATGGGAGGATAATAAGAAAATAAGAGAAGTGAAAGTGAGCGAGTCTGGAAAGAAGAAGAAAAGAAGAAGAGAAAGTAGACTAATTCAAAGACTGAGAGAAAGTCCTTGTAAAAAGTATGTCCCGATTAGACGGCCAAATGGAAAAGCAAAGTCCGTGACGGGCTGGTGTGTGGTGGTGGGCTGCCAATGTGATGGGAAATGGGACGGTGTCCAGAATAAGAATCTAAACACCGGGGGTGTGATTTGTATGCGCGCGGTGCGTGCGTGCGAGAGGAGAGAGGAAGAGAGAGGAAGAGAAAGAGAGAGAGAGTATGTGTGTGTGGATAGGAGCGGCAAGCTGAGTTTGGCAAGAGCGTCCAAGACAACTCTAGTTTGGCGCGTGTCGAAGTCTAACCAGAGACCGGAGGCTTTGCCCGCGGCTAGAAAAGCGCCAAGAGCGTGCCGATATAAAAATTAAAAAAAAAAAAAAAAAAAAAAAA
>SRPT01000874.1:0-12913 GCA_018360205.1 Claviceps digitariae
AAAAAAAAAAAAAAAAAAAGAAAGAAGGAAAAAAAGGGGGAGGGAGGGGTCGTACCATGTACTGCCGTGGTGGACACGAGCATCAGGGCAGCGGCGGTGAATAGGGAGAGTTGCATTTTTGGGAGAATGGTTGAATAAGATGTTGGAGAGGTGTAAATGGTTGTGAGTATGATGTATATATAATCTTGGATGGTGGGAGAGGGGGAGAGAGATGTGTTGGAGATGTGTATTCGGTGCGGTTGCGTGAGCTGGCTTGAGAGCTTTTATAGCTACCGTCTCCTACATATGCATACACACACACACACACATATAGATACATACACATACATACATACATACGCATATGCATACACACATCACAAAAAACAAAACATACTCCCAACAGCCCACTCAGACTCACCACCCCCCCATCCACTCACAACCGACATCCCCCCTCGAACATCATTCCACCCCATCGACATGAATACCCACATCATGCAGCTGCAATGCGGAACGAAGCGAAGAGACTTCGTATTGCCGGGCGTTTTCTGCGGCATGTTGAGCCCATTGGCACTTGGCATGGACGACAGCATACTCCCTGGATGGTCTTTCTTGCGCTGCGAAAGGTCACGTTCCTTACAACAACATGTTTGGTATAGATTCGGTGATGATGAATCGAGATACACATGAGGCCATGCAATGAAATGCAAGCCCCCTGTAATTAAACAGGGCGTCTATATAAACATACCCCCATATGTAAGGGGGGAGATGTGCATATGTATACGCCCCATGCATCGTTGAAACCACGGCGCATTTTTTTTTTCTCCGTGCATGTTGGTGAGGGGTTTTCCCCGCATTCGTTCTCGTATTTACATTTTTATTATTATTTTTTTAATTTTTCTTTTCTTTATTTGTTATGCTTTTTTGCTTTTGCGCTTGAGCTGAGGCTGCGTAGTGCGGGGTGTACATAGTTTCGTGATCGACGGGAGACGGAGAGGAGGAGGGGAGGCTTGCTCGTATTTTGCCGTGGGCCGTGGCGGGGGAGGTGTGTTTGCTCGACACATGCAGCCGCATGAGGTGGTCCGGAAAATAAATATTAAAAACCAATGAAATAAAAAATAAAATATAAACGTAGCTAGGATTCCCCAGCAGGATGCTCAGCTCGCAAGTGATTTTACACTGCAGGTCAACAGCTCAGCTCTCCCTCGGGATGATGGTCGTGAGCAAGACGGAACCCAAACGGCGCGGACAGGGTCAGCCTTGGGCATTTCATCTCGTGTGCGGTGCTTGTTCAACCCGAGCGAGAATATTGGCGGGGGGAAATCATAGCTACTCATATAGTATAGTAATGGGTGGGTGTCACTGAGAATCGTCATTTGTAAAGTTCAGTTACTTTTGTTTTTGCTTTATACAATACATATCCTCCACATCTTCTCCAGCTCCATAAATAGATTCCCCTGTCCCGCCCGACACTCCGAGTCTATATTACCCCGGCACCCGGCAGCGGCGCTGACCGTCCCTCTTTCGGCCGAACAAAACACGCACCCAAGCTAATGCTCCCCTCCCACAACTAGCACCGTCAGGTAGTACAAAACCGCCCACGTGCGTCTCACAGACGGGACAATTCGAACATTGTACGACTACATACACATACATACATTATTCGGCACGCTCATAATCATAATGTTCGCAGCGCGCGAGGAGGATATCAAACACGTGTTTGTGCTGTGGAGGGTTATTTCTCCTCTGCACGCTGTCTAAAATGATGTACTGATTTCATTATTCATACGGTGTTATTACCATCATTGTTACTCGTATGTCTTGATTTTCCGTGTACCATGGAAGTGTAGGTGTAGTAGGTGTAATAGCACCACGTGATGGGTCGTTGCACGGCGTTAGTGCTGAGCGTACGGGTGGTCATATGATGGGATGGGAAAGGGTTAGAAAACGGGCAAAAAGAGACAAAAAAAAAGGAACCTTTTATTCACAACCGCTCTGCATTGTGGTTCTGATACACAACTCGTTTTCACGGGTGTCAGTCCGCTGCCGGGCCTGGCAATCAACAGACGCAGTGAGGACGTAGAGTAATTAAAATGAATATATATATATATAGACAGTAATGAAAAACATTGTCAAGTGCGTTGTGCCGAATGAAACTGGTGATGCTTCTACCCATGTATACGTCTATTTCCCCATGTGTACGTCTATATTGGCCCATGCAAATGTATGCTGCCTTGTCCCGCCTGATCAACTCCGCTGAATCGCAACTACTCACAACACCACAAAAATGTTTGTCATACGATATCGACATGTTGGCGCCTATATCAGGAACTCGTCTCCTGCGAAATGTCGCAGCACGACCCATCCCTCATCAAACGACTTCTTGTCCATGCGCACGATAATCGCGGCGTGACTGTGTCGGTCGTTGCGGATCCACACCGGATACTTGCGCCATTTTAATGTATCCAGAGATCGAATCATTTCGAATTGATGCGGCGTCAACGCAAGGGTGGGCTGAGCCGGCACTGAGAGTCGTCGCTCCCGCTGTATCAACTGCCTGTCCTCTGCGCTCATTGCATCCGCATCGTCTTCGTCCTCGGCCGCGAGGTATGCCTGGTTTTGGGAGCTGTTGAGCGCCTCGTATGTGTTTTCGACTTCTTCGCGAAGCTCCTTGATCAGAACGGGCACGCGGTACCCATCGAGACTGACGCCAGCTTCGCCTCGCTCGTAGACCTTGATCCGTTGGGACGATCGAATGTTTTGGACCACAGAGTTGCAGAGATAGGCGAGAACACCAATCGGAACGAATACCGCAACCGTAATCATGAAGGGAACTCGCTTGATCCAGTTGACCACGGACCCCGTGACGGAAGAGAACGTAGCGGGTCCGCGGAAATGTGGTGATGATGGCTGAAGTGGATTCATGGGATCCAAGAGGACTCCGCCATAGCCCTTGAGAGAGTTGACCTTGATGGACTCCAGCTTGTGATATGGATCCGTCTTGGTAATACAGGTGGTATAATACACGGCGCTTCTATCATTGACGATGTTGGTGTACAGCGTGCATCTCTTGAACTTTCGTAAACCCATCATAAAAATACTGTTGGGCTCCGCCAGTACGGAAAGCAACGGCCTGCCGGTATCGCGGAAAGCATCTATGGTGAAAAGCTGTCTTCCTGACATGGACAGCGTTCGAGCACCCATAATGTTCCAGATGTGGTTGTGCCAGCCCTTGAGTGGTGTGCGGACCCCGAGATGCGGAGATGCAAACGTGGTGAAGTTCTATTTGGAAAGAACAAAATCGGTGTTAGCATGCCACCCACGCACATATGTATGTAATGGAAAGGGCGAGCAGCGGGTGAAGTATGGAAATTGTTATTGACACGCAAGCGCGAAGCAAATTTCACATACCATACACTCGAGGTTATCCAAGATGCCTTTGGCGTAGAGCAAACCCACGGCATAACGACAGACCAGACCACCAAGGGAATATCCAACAATGCTGATTTTGGTGATTTTCCCACCGCTGTCTTGCACGGCGCGCAGTTCCTCCTCAATCTCGGAGCAGATGCGTTCACCGCCACGCTCAATGCCATCGTAGGTGAAGCTCCCGCTGTTGCGCTTTGCAAACAAAAGCCGCAGCTCACTGGGAGGATACAAGTCACGCAGACTCTTGGCCACGTTTCTCATGTGGTCGGGATTGCCCCATAGCTAGATCAGGGAAGAAGCGGTGTCAGAAAAAAAGAGGAGGGAAGGAAAAAAGAAGGGGAACAGGAACATCGCTCGAAAAGAATGAATCAGAAACGCAAACGCCCGCAGAGAAAGGACGCAGGACGTCGAGGCAAAACAGCGACAAGGGTGAACGACAAGTCCCGCAGACTCACCCCATGAACAAGTACGCACAAGTGATCCGCCGACGGAGAGCCTCCCTCATACTTGGGATAGGTCGGAGGCGCCATGATCAGAGGGGGGAACCCCTGACGAATGGGAGGGCTCGCGATGCGGTGCCTGATGTAGGCCGACAGCGTCGATGTCGAGGCCGGCGGCCAGACACGGAGGGCTGGTCTAAAAGGAGCCCAGAGTGAGGACCAGGACACCATGCAAGGCAGTCTTGCGTAGACCCAACATTTGAAGGCGACTTGAGGGTCAATTGGTGTGGTGAGCCGGTGAATTGGTGATCTGGTGAACCACTTGCTTCCCAAGCGCAGGTTTTCGCTCTGGAGGCTGTAGTCTGGTCACTCGGCTCGTGACTCGTGAGAGCCGGCGACTAGAGGCGCGTGTGACGACGGTTGAGCCTGTTGAGTCTGTGGGGCGCCGGTTGGACAGAGGCAGGCACGTGACATATATATGGGGCTAGAGGCATTGCAGGCAAGCCACATGAACGGATTTTTATTTCCCCGTGCTTTTTCCGCCACAGGTTACATTATGTAGGTGACGGTGCTCTTGAATGAAAGGCGCAACTTCTTGTAACTTTGCCTTTTATGACGGCAACCATCTTATTTCGAAGCCTCTTATTATGTCGTCTGGCTGTTTGGTGTCTCAAAATAAAGCAGTCCGCTTAAGTCCTAATTTATATCTGGGATCGTGACTTGAAAGATCATTGAATTAGGCGGTGAGTAGACAAGCAGCTGCAAACTCCTCTCGGCTGTCGCAAGATTCCCATTCATCCTGCAAGCAGCAGCCTCGTCAGGATGCGACCACATCGCCGCTCTTCATGCGTCTGGGGCCGATGAGTCCGACCGGCAGAATGGTGTTGCGAGTCTGGCCTGTCGAGCAGCCGCAACGCTACGGCTTTCGTCGTTCACAAAAGAACTTTGGACTTTGGCCCAAGCGAGACATGGCTGGACCACTGCATCACTGGACAAACCTGAAGCAGCACCATGAAATTCGTTCCTTCGCAGCTCCTCCTTGTGCCGTCTAGTGGGGTACTTGCTCCTTGTGCTCCTTTGAGCTCCTTTGACTCTGCCCTCAAAGGCAAAGGAGCTATTAAGCCGTCCCTCCGCAGACTCCCATGTCACCGCTGGTCCACCCGAGCCGTGAAGCAGGAGCTCCGGCTGTCGTTTGTTGACGAAGCTACGCTCGGCGTTGACAACTGCTTTTGATCTTTATTTTGATGTCGAAAGAAATGCCATCAACGCTGGACTTGCGACATTGCTGCTGCCTGTTTCGTAGGTTTGCGAGAACATAGAAGCCTTCACTGACTTACCCAAGGACCTGCTTTTTACCTACTACGTACCTTAACGCCGAAGCACCTATCATGACGGTTCTTCAATATATATCTCGCTGAACAATTGAGAACGTCGCAAGAGCCATACTCCCGTAATTATAGAAGCTCTCGATCGCATGCAATATAGGCTAATGACAAAGCCGCGAATCAAGCCGTTGGTTATAGGAGATTCCGACGGAGCTGTTGCAAAGGGATCCAATATAGAAGGACTCTGACGATAGCTGCTGCTGCTGCGAAACCGGGAAGGAGACTATTATATAACCTTTCATTTTTTATTTCTGGATCTCTGGAAAGCACCTGCGGCCGGTATGCCGGTAACGGCATGTTTCATTAGCCCGCAGCGCTAAATTCTATTTAACTCAAGGTCGATGCCCGGCAAAGCGCACCCGTATCCATACATACACACACATGTAGTCATCATTCGAGCCATAACCCATCCAAGCATAGCCCGTCCCCGTCCCCTCCTCCGTGGAAGTCGTTGCAAAAGCAGCCATGTTGTCGTTGTCCGCCATCTCCTTCGCCATTGCCACCACCCTCTCCGGATATCTGGCGTCGCTCTGCCTCACCCCTCCCAACCCCAAGCCGAGTTCTAGCCATGCATGGGCCAGGGACAGCATCGGCGGCTTCGTCGCCCATTCTGCTGCCATCCTGGTCGGCCGACTCCTCACCCTTGGCTTTTGTTTTCTTCACGCCGTAGTGACCATTCTGCTGGACACTGGCGCCCTACTTCCACCCAGCCATTTAAATCTCGACCTCTTTCGGTGGAAATGGACGACACCACTGACCTTCTTCTCCATATTCGTTGGAGCAGCCCTTCGACTCGCTGCTTTTGGCGCACTGGGAAGCCGTTTCACCTTTGCGCTGGCAAAACCCAATGAGCTGAACACAACAGGCATGTATGCCTATATCCAACACCCGAGCTACACGGGATTGGTGCTCGTCCTGGTTCCCATCCAGTTCCTATTTGTTCGGTGGGACGGATGGCTTGCATACTGCATCTCGGAGAGCATTCTGGACAGTCTGCGTGGCTGGGGACCCCTGTGGCATGCCGTGCTGATTTCCGCGAATTTAACCTCACTGGCTCTACGGATCGCCGAGGAGGAAGCCATGTTGAAGGACGCCTTTGGGAACAAATGGATTGCTTGGAATCAGAGAACCAAACGATTTATTCCAGGACTCGTCTAGACTGGCTTGCAGTGCTGGCGCCTGCTGGAGGTGTTGGGACAGGATGGGAAAAGGCCATTACAGTTGGGATATGATCATGTTTATAATGTCGCAATTGAGCCGTGTGTTTCACATGTCATGAATTTTGAGTCTTATATTTCCTGCAGCGTGGCATGTTACAAGGTCAGAGGCTGTATGCGCAGATCCCACAGTCTTTTCTCGTTGCAGTTGGAAGTCACAAAATTGGAGTCAAGATAGAGTCTTTGAAGGTTTTTTTTTTTTTTTTTTTTTTTTAAAGGCAAGAATAGCAATGTAGGACTTCAAAATCAGAAACGGAATCCCGAGACTTTCACCCCCTGCGTTGTCACGTTAGTGCGTCTCCACTTTTTGTCCGTGCCCCAGTCCACGGAGGATGAATGAATCTGAGCTCATGATCTGCCTCTGACATCACACCATCTCCCTCGGCCCTTACGACCTCATCCGCAGTCAGCCATTAGAGACGCAGCAAGCCGTTAGAAAAGCAAGCTGAAAATACTTTTATTCAAAAGCCCAAGAACACCTCCTACACGGACACCAAAACATTGTTTCACACCGCGCACGTCATAGCCTGCTGAAGCCTGGGCAGCCCTCGGCACGAACATGATTGCTCCCAAACCGCTTCCTTCGCCATCATGAGTTTGTCACTCAAATACATCCCATGCCCTGCTGGCAAGAACTGTACCGCATTTAAATGCATTTTTGGCCACGCCGAAGATAAATCCCCAGAGGCGACGGTGACTCAGCAAGCCGAGAAGAGCAGACGTGAGCACTCACCACCAGTCGAGAGCGCACCGCAGAAACGCATCAAGACGAACGAGCATGACAACCGCTCGCAACCGCATCAGGTGTCGAATTCAGATGACGCAAGCCGTAGCTTTGATGGAAAGACGGGTACGAGAATTCCACCGCTCTCGGCCACGCGACCTGTTTCACCACCATCCATCCGGCGGGATGTTGGAGCAGCTGGAGCAAAATCTAGCCTCACAGCCTCGCAGCAGAAAAATACTCCAAGTTCCAAGTCTAGAAGTCTTCATGCAGCGAGCAACGTTAGGTCCGTTGGCAAGTCGAACACTGGCGCGAGCGGGGGCGTGGCAAAGATGACGAGGAAACCTGAGTCCCTGAATCCTCGGCTATTGAAGAGCTCACCAGCAAGCCATGAGACTCGCCTCAAACTGTTGAAATCGCTGCACGCGGAATTCAGTCGACTGAATGGGGAGCTCAAGGCTCAGAAGAAGAAGTTGGATAACAATGCTAGTGCTGCTGCCGCTACTGCTGATCTAGTCATGTCAGATCAGGATCTCATTTCCAAGGCTCTGGATGAGGAGCAGACCGCTGCGCTTGAAAAGCCAGCTGTGTACGCAAACGTCATGAAGAACAAGGTCATGCAATACAGGAGAATGAAAGTATCTCAGTGGAAGGACGAACGCATCAAGGAAGCTCCGCGTTCCAACAAGCACGCAGCCAACGATGATGGTAGCAACGTCAAAGAAATCAACACCGGGCTGACGAGTTCACAAGAAGTCGTGCTACTCAAACATCTCATCACGGACATTTCGGGCCTCGCAAACCACGGCTACGTCTCCTCCATACCCTCCGAGGAGGAGGTGGCAGCTGCGCGAAGCGGGCTAGACGCAGCCAAGGGCTGGGAAAAGTGCGATCGCTGCCAGCAGCGCTTCCAGGTGTTTCCAGGCCGCAGGGAGGAAGACGGCGCGCTGACATCCGGCGGAACCTGCAACTTTCACTGGGGAAAGGCATATGTTCCGGCAAAGGCCCCAGGCGATACCACCAGAGTGCCGAAGCGTTATGTATGCTGTGGGCAAGAAGTCGGAGAGTCGACTGGCTGCTTCACGCACGATAAGCACGTGTTCAAAGCCGGGGATCCCAAGCGCCTGGCTGCGGTTCTGAACTACGCTGCCACGCCTGACAACGCAAACGTGCCCCCAGACAGGGCCGTCTGCTTCGACTGCGAGATGGCCTATACGGTGCACGGCATGGAGCTCATCCGTCTCACCGCCACGGCCTGGCCCACCGAAGAAGAATTACTGGACATCCTAGTCCAGCCGCTTGGCGAGATCCTCGATCTCAATTCCCGCTATTCAGGTGTATGGCCCGAAGACATGGCCAGCGCAGCTGAATGGACGCCCTCGCAGCATGATGATTCCCTCCCTGCCAGGGCCCGCCTCCTCAGTCGAGCAGACATCTCCGCCAAGGACACCAAACACGGCAGTACTCTGGGAAAACCCCTTAAAAAGGTGTCGTCCCCAAAACTCGCTCGCGATTTGCTCTTCTCCCTCCTCGCTCCCTCCACCCCCCTAATCGGGCACGGACTGGAGAATGACCTCAACGCCGTGCGGATCGTTCATCCCACGCTCATCGACACCGTGCTGCTATATCCCCACAAGGCAGGTCTGCCATACCGCAACAGCCTGAAAATGCTCATGGAGGTGCACCTGAACAAGAAGATCCAGGTGGACGCGGGACCCAAACCATCGGGCCACGACTCTGCTGAAGATGCCAGAGCAGCGGGGCAGCTTGTCCGCTTGAAGATATTGGAGCAGTGGAAGGATATGCAGCGAGCGGGATGGACGGTCCTGAACGGTGAGATTTGCCCACCAGGTAAGGCCGAGGAGGTGCATGGAAAGCTCACGGAGGCATTCATTGAGACGCAAGAGGCATGATTTTTTTTTAGAAGAACATTTGAAATGAAGACACCATGCACGGGCTGGCGTATATGGATAGGATACAGGGACAATATTCGGACCAAGAGCTTGATGTTTTTTTCATCATTCCTGGTTTCGTGGGGAAAAAAATAGAATTACATATAGTTTGCTCGTATAAATTCCAGCGACAAAGCGGAGAGCACGTTTCTTGCTTTTTCTTCTTCTTCTTGGTCCACCCTCTTTCATCAGACCTATTCATACAACTACCCACCACCCGTCCCCGGCTCAACCACCCATCACGCTTAAGCTCGCCCAACCGACAGCAAGTACTGCCCACCATTACCCGACTTCCCGCTAGGCAGATACGCCACATTGGGATTCCCTGACAGCGTCGACGCAATCTCTCTGCTCGCCTCAATCTTACGGATCTGAATCAGGCCGTCGCCCGATTTGGCAATAGCCTTGCTGATGGTGTCGGCGCTCTCGGCTTCACCCTCGGCACGGATCACGTTGGCCTGTCTCTCCTGCTCGGCCTTTTCGACAATAAAGCGCGCTCGCTCCGCGTCCTGCTGGGCAATCTGCTTCTGCTCAACCGCCTTGGTGAATTCACGCCCAAACGTCATGTGCGTGATGGAGACGTCCTCGAGGGCAATGTTGAACTCGGCGGCTCGGCGGGTGAGGTCGTTGCGGATTCGTTGCGACACAGCTTCACGCTGGGTAATCAGCTCTGCGGCGTCGAACTGCGCGACGATGGCCTTGAGAACCTCGTTGCCAATGGAAGGCAGCACTCTTTCGTCGTAATCGACGCCGAGGTTCTAAAAATGAGGGTCAGTCAAGGGTTGCCTTTTTCGGGGGTTTCCCTCCACCGGCGTCTTTTTTTTTTTTTTTTTTGCTCTGCTGCAAGAGAGTTTCTTGATCTTGTGCTTCATATATATATATATATATACATATATATACATGTGTGTGTGTATGTGTGTGCATGTGCGTGTGTTTTCAATCCCTAAAGACGAAGCACAGGAGCAATAATACTCCTACATACCTGGTAAATCTTTGGCAAAGCCTTGACATTTGGCCGATGCAGCACACGCAGCGTCAGGCTCACCATCTGCAAGTCCTTGCTTCCCGTCGTGGTGGCAATGTTTCTCGGCTTGGTCCGCACATCAAAGATGATGCTCTTCTGCAGCCACGGAATCAGGAAATGCGTTCCCTCGTTGATGACTTCCTCCTTGACACCCGACATGCGGTCGAAGATGACGGCTCTGGATCCACCCTTCACGTCAAAGATGGACTGGCCAGCGAGGAATGCGCCCACGGTGACCGGCACAGACACTCGGTACACGAAGTTGAGGTATTTTGCTGCGGCCGCCATGATGGTTGCAAGAAAATACGTCCTGTGGGATGTAAAATTGACAGTCGCTATCGTGCAAGTGATTCTCGGGAGGGGGCCGCGGCGCCGACGAAGGTATTGAATGAGAGCGGCGGTGGTGTGGTGGAAGACGAAGTGGTTGACGAAATTCAATCCCAATCACTTTTGAGCTCTGCCCGCCCCGGTCCAGTGTCCAGTGCCAGTGCCAGTGTCAGCGCCAGCGCCAAAGCCCGGCAGAAACAAAAGCAAGCAAGGCTGATGTTCGGGTCGTGAGCTTAGCGCTAAGCCTCTTTGGGAAACGCTCGGCATGACGGGTCGGTCTGCGGTTTTCCAAGACTTTGACCCTCAGCAGGCACTCCCGGGGCATATTCGCCTTTCGTAGTCACGACTCACGATCCATTCGCCGCAGCGCAAAGGACTTTACCGTCAAGCACTTTCTTGAATTCTAGCCACGATGAGACCGACACAAGCTTTGAGCGGCGGTGCGCCCAATTGGAAGGCTGGCCAGTGAGTCTTGCCTTTTCATTCCCTCTCATTGCGTCTTTCGCCGACGTGGAAAATGAGGGCATCTCTTCTGCGTGCGGCCTTTTCCCCGCGACCGAGAGGGACTATGTCGCTCTGATTTCGCGACCATGTACTAGGCTAACGAATGTTGCAGCTGGATTGGTGACTGGGGACAGATGGGTGAGTCAATGGATTTCATTTTGGCGATCGACCTCGACGTGCTGTCAAACTGCGGAGGACGAGGGCGAACACAGAACCTCGATCAAAGACGAAACGGCGACGGGACGGGCAGGCATGATGTAGCCTGATATGAACGAACTTGCAATTGCCTCTATCTTCTGTCCATGAAGATTTTCCGCTCAATTAAAGACCCAGCTCGTGTATATGGCGCAGGATGGCCATTTGTTCGCCCCCGACACCACGCCCTTCGACCACCGACATCAGCAGCATTCCATCACAGATAAAAAGTACTACTAACACGTCCACAACAGGCGGTGCCAAGCAAAAGGGCATCATTCACTATGGCATCTCTGCCAACCGACAGAACCCCCTGAGCGGAACTTTCCACGATGCCATCTTCAACACCTTCCGCCGCACCAAGGGCCAAATCTTCTACTGGATTCCTCCCATGATTGCCGCATACTACCTCTTGGACTGGGCTACCGAGCGGTCAGTTTTCTTTTCCTCTCCTTTCCTTTTATTGCGTGGGAACTTCAGATCTAACCGTTCGAGTAGCAACCACTACCTCAACTCCAAGCACGGCCGTGCCGAGTTTGGCGACGAAGAGTAAAGGACTCGGGAGAGCAACAATGCTTGGTGAAAACAAAACTGTACATCATAGTCTAGACAACGGGGAAGAGCAATAGATGTCGTAGAACCTGCTGCGATTTGCGACGAGCGCATGCTTATGCATAAATTTGACATTTTTCATTTGTTGCATTGAGAACACTTGGACGTGCGTAGACATCGCGGCGGTGGATCCCAACTGCCACGACATTGTCCTAAGCACAGCACAAAGTTTTAATAACCTTGACAGTATTCTCAAATATGCCGTTTCACAGTCATTCAATCAACAGCTCGTACTCTAAAACCCATTCCCTCACAAACATACTGACATCTGCCATTGAACATCCTCAAACGCTCTCCCGAGTTTCCCCAGCGCAAGAGAAATCACGTGATTCACTTCGGAGTCGGCACAACATTCCTCCGAAAGCCGCAAGTCCCATCCGAAAGTTTCAATGGGCCTTTTTTTTTAGAGAAAAAAAAATTACGAGGAGAACCCTCCTGCTGGAGTAGACGAAGAACCTGTTGGAGAGCGCCAGCCGATTCGGACATTCCAATATTTTCTTTTTGGCACAACCCCATTGGAATATTTTTTTTTGACAGCCATTCCATAATAGAAAGACGAACAAGAAACGCGAACCACCAAAAAAAAGGAGAAAAAAAAAACAAAAGAAACAACAATTTTGAATATTCATACCATTTTGTCCCATCACTTGGTCTACACTATTCATTTTCTCTTACAACAAAAGAACAAGAATATCCGAATCACACCCAGAACAAAAAGAACACGCCGCGCCAATCGCGTGATTTTGGATTTCCACACCCGGTCTCATCTCCCCTCCCCAGCACCACCATGGCCGCCGAACGACCCGACAAAAAGGAGAAGAAGGACAAGAAGCGAAGCGACGACAGCGGCGGCGTGACCAAACCCAAAAAGGACAAGAAGGAGAAGAAGGAGAAGAAGGAGAAGCTAGCTGCCGCGCTGGAGGATGTCGCTGCGGCCAAGCCCGTCGCCCGCGACCCGGATAATGATTCCGACATGGAGGATGGTGTTGTTGCTCCGGCCGAGGCGCTCCCCCTCGAGAGGACGGTGGTGCCGTTTGCGGTGCCGGTCGCGGATGAGAAGGGCATGAAGAAGGTGTACAAGACGATTCGAAAGGGTATGTCTTTTCTTTGCTTTTTTTTTTACCC
>SRPT01000875.1:0-12913 GCA_018360205.1 Claviceps digitariae
TTTGTATTGTATTTTGTATTGTATTTAAATACAATACAAATACAATACAAAAATACAATACATTTTGTATTGTATTGCAATACTCTGACTAATAATAGTTTCCCTCTTTTTTTAGCTAGCTTTAGTTTTTACTTTAAAGGTAAAATAGTTTTTTTTAGGTTTAAAAATCCCTTTATAAAGTTTAATTCTATATATATTTAAGTAATAATACCTAGGTTTAGTTAGTTTAGTTATTAGTTTAATATATTTTATATAAGTTAAATATTTATATTCCCTATAAAGTTTATATAAGGGTTTTTAGATTATTTTAGTTCTTTTTAATAGTCTCTTTATATTTAAGCTATATTTTAAGTTTACTTCTTCTTTTTTTTATTAAACTTATTAGAAGGGTACTTATTTAAATATTAATAATTATATTCTATATAACTCTACTAACTATATAAAAAGTATTAAAAGTAATTAAAATCTTTTTATATATTATTATTATTATAAAATCTATTATTTATAGAAATATTATTCTTATTATTATATATTAACTTACTAAATAAACTATAAGGCTTTATATTATTTTAAGGTATTTAAATATAAAAAGCTTTAAACTTTTTAATAAGTTTAATTATTTTATTATCTTATTAGGCTTATTACTTAGCTAACTTTTTATCTCTTTTTTTTTATCTCTTTAAAATAGTTTATAAGGGATTTAAAGAGATTATTTATATTTCTTTATATAGTTAAATAATCTTTTTTTTATAGAATTATAGTAATTCTAAATAATTTATTTAATATTTAATATAATTAAGTCTTTAGAGGCTATCTTTTTACTTTATTTATTAAAAGTAAATAAATAATTTAATAAATATTCCTAAAGTTAAATATTATTATTATTATTAGCTAAATAAGAGATAAAGTTAGTTAGTAAGACTTATTTTATATTAGCTTAAACCTTAGCTAAAAGATAGTTTACTCTTTAAATATAGTTATTTAAAGACTTTTTTTCTTTTTATTTAAAATAAAAGGCTTTTTATTAAATAGCTATTTTTATATATAAATTAGGGTTTAAAAATTTCTTTATAAACTTTATAGATAATACTTTTTATTTCTAGTCTTTATATTCTAAATCTTTATACTATATAATTACCTTACCCCTTAAACTCTATATAAAATAGTAGTAAGTAATAGTTTATATATAATTTAATACTCTTATTATAGTAGCTATAGTATTATAGTAATTTATATAGTTTTTTATTAGACTATTTTTTAAATAACTACTAAAGGTAATTTCTTTTAATTTCTTTATAGGGTTTATATTTAATATTAGTAAAGAAGTTATTATAGATTTAGTTAAATAAAGAAGAATTATTTAATAATTTAATAAAGTTAGAGTTTAAGTTAAATACTTTAGAGTAAAAAGGGGATACTTAAGAGAAGTAGTAAGTAAAGCTATTAGGCTTATATAATAGTTTAATTAAGGAGACTTTAAAACTAGAAATTCTAATTAATTTATTTCCTTATAAACTAATCTTTAAGTTCTTAGTAATACTAAATTAGCCTAGTAAGACCTCTTTCTAGGGTTTAGACTTAGATTTAAACTTAAATTTATTAAAGAAACTTTAGCAAAAAATTAGTAAATAAACTTTAATTTAGTAGATTAAAGTCTAACTAAAGAAAAAGATAAAGTAAAAATAAAAGAGAATTTAAAAGTAAAAAAAATAAAGAAAAGGGAAAAAAAGAGAAAATAAGAATTAAAAGAAAACTAAAGGGTAAAAAAAAATTAAGTTAGTAAATTACACTTATATTAATTAAATAATTTTAAACTATCTCTTTAACTAACTAATTAACTAACTAATTTCTTCTCTTTAATTAAAAGCAAAATTAGTTATTATTATTATTATTTTTCCCCCCTTTAAAAAAAAAAAACTAAACTATTTTTAAGTCTTTAGTGCCTTCCTCTCTTTTAGCTTTTTTAAACTTTTACTATAGTTAGTTAATTACCTACTACTAACTTTAACTAGTCCTTCCTTCCTACTAAAAAAGCTAAATAAGTTTAATATTTTCCCTTTACCTTAATAATTTAATTACTTTCCTTCCTTAAACCTTAGTCTTTTAATTTATTTAGTATTCCCCTTATTTCCTATTAAAATCTAGAGATATATCTTACCTTAAATCCTTCTTTTATAAATAAAAATAGTTTAAAGTTTAAATTCTAACTCTTTATATACTTCCTTATTTTTATACTATTTTATATTATAATTTAAAACCTTTAATTTATAGTAACCTTAAGTTTTTAAATTATTCTTTTTAATTCTAAATATACCTTATTATTTTCCTTTTATATTATAAAGACTAGCCTAATTAGCTTAGTAATATCCTTACTTATTATAAGTTTCTCTCTATTTAAACCTAGGTTTAGGTTTATAAAAGCTATAAAGTAGTCTAGGTTTTATAGTTTTAATTATAAATTTAAATCTAGTTTTATATTTAATATAGAATTTTTCTTTATCTTTTTTTTATTTATAAGTATTATATTTAGGGCTTTAATTATCTTTATTTAAATTTAAAATAATATTCTTATTAACTTAACTATTATTCTAAAGTTCTTTAGGAATTAACTTTTCTAATTTCTTAATAAATATTAAGAAGTCCTAATTTAAGTTTAAAACTCTCTTTAACTTAGGTTTTTTTTAATTACCTTATATTAACTTATTATTAAAACCTACTTTACTTAAGTTATTATATATATTAATTCACGGACGATGAAATCCATGGCGTTATAAAAAGCTTTGCTAGCTAGAAGGCGCCTGGCCTTAACGAGCTCTTAGCGGGATTCCTTAAGGCCTATAGTTAGCCACTTGCTAGGGTCCTCACTGCCCTCCTTAATGTATGCTACTAAACTAGTCACTACCTAGCACTATTCTATAAGGCAAAGGTTATAGTACTATAAAAGCTAGGGAAGTCCCTTAAGGAATAAAAATAAGCTAGGGTATAGCGCCCTATCTCCCTCCTTAGCGTTATTAATAAGGTACTTAAAGCAGTAATAGTAGTGTAAATTACATATACTACTAAGGAGGGTAGCACCCTTTTAAATATATAAATAGGTAATAAGGAGAACTAGTTAATAGAGATAGCTCTTAGCATCCTTATTAAAGCTATATATATAGTATAGCACTATAGTAGTATTATATTACTACTCTAGTTAGATATCTTTATTATATTTAATATAGTTTACTATAGGTAACTACTATATATTATACTTTAGGTAGAACTCTCTATATAGATAGTAGTATAGACCTAAGCCTTTACTACCTAAAGAACTACCTAATTATTCTTTAATAACTAAGCTATTAATAAGCTCCCTATCCCTATAAGGGTACTATAGGGGTTCCCTATCTTCCTTATTCTCTTTCTTCTTTATATTATCCCTCTTTATATAAAGCTATAAGCTATATAATTTACGCTAGTTCTAAGCTTCTTTAATAATATAAATATCCTTACTTATAGCTATATACTAAAAGAGACTTAGTACTAGCTTAAGGCTGCCTAGAAAGTTTATATAAAATAGTTTATAAAGTTAGGGCTATAGTTTTACCTATAGAAGAGTAAGCTTATATACTTTACCTATTAATACTATATAATAATAACCTTAGTTTAACTTAGTACTACTATAATTTAACTAATTTAATCTACTTATTTCCTTAGAGTCTAGATTTACTATAAACTTTATTAGTAAGTATACTATTAATAGGTTAAGGTAAAATTAAGGCAGTAGTAACTTATATTTATAGCGCTATTAGCATTTACCTAAGGTTGCCCCCTATATAATACTTAGCTTCTATATATATAAGTTATTTATAGTATTATTATATATAGTATAGAAATATACTATACCCTATCTAGCACTAATAAAAGGGCCTATAGTATAGCTAAAGTATTTATTTTTAAATAAATAAAGTGCCTTTAAATAATTATAAAAGCCTATAAAGCAACGCTATAGTCCTTACTTAAAACTAAATTAGCTATACCTTTAATTTACCTTTACCTTAATTACTATATATACTATTACTTTAACTGCATTAAAGCTAGTAGTATAGCTAATAAAATCTAAGCTACCTATGCATTAATAGCAAGCTAACTCTACTAACGCTAATAATATAGACCTTGCTATGCCCCTACCCCTAACTATATACTATTTCTAAACCTTCCTTATAGTTATACCCTTATTCTTTTACCTATTAAGTAACTTATATAGAATTAGTTTACTTTATAGTATTATAACTAAGAAGTAGTAAGAATATATTAGTCCTAATTTAAACCTATAGTAGTAAAATAAAACCCTAGCTTTACCTTTATAAAAAAGATTATTTATTTTTATTATAAACTAATAAAGTATAAGTTTACTGCCCTTATTTAGCTATGCACTAAATATCTTAATATATAGGCCTACTTATACTATTACTATATACTTAATATAGACTTATTTATATATTAATACTAGGAGAACCTTAATAACTATTACTACTTAATTCTTACTTATTCTAACTTTAACTACCTTTAGCTTATTAACCTTAATATACTACTACTTTAAAACTACTATAATATTTATATAGCCCTTAACTCTAATTACCTAGTAAAGGCTATTATAACTTAGGTACTTTAAACTAGCTACCTCTCCTAATTTTCCCTTACTTAATTACTTAAATAATAGTAAGCTAATAATATAGTGGAGTGTGTAGTGTAAAGGTTCTAGGTTATTACTAGCCTATTAGTAGTAGTGGTAGAGGCTAGGCTAACCTATATACCTTCTAAGTCTTAATTACTATAATAATACATATAATAGCAGTTATAGTAGCACGTTAGTATTATAGTAGTATAAACTTAGTAACTAAACTCCCTTTTTATTCCTTAAAAAATAAAAAAAAAAAAATATATATAAAGAAAAAATAAAAACTTAGGCCTATACCCCCTACGCTAGTACCCCCCTACCTTTATACCTACTCTACCTAGCGTCCTAGCCTATAAGCCTTCTATAGGATTTTATTTTACTTTTTTAAAGCATTAGTAATATGCTATACCTATAGTAGTATTTTACCTTTAAAAGAGAATATAGTAGTCCTAGACTACCCCCTTACTACTACTACTATAGCATTAGCCTTAGCCTAGCTAATTAATCTCTTTACCTTCTTTTAAGTAGCATTATATTTAACTAACTATAGTAGTTAGCATTATATTAGGACTAGTGTAGGACTAAGTTATACTTATATTAACCTTCTTACTAGAGGTATATAAATCCTAGAAATTTATAATATAGAGCATAGTATTATAGTATAATATAATATTTTAGTTTAGCTATAAAACTAATTAGCTACTATACTACTACTGCTCTAAGGGTATATACTTACTAAAATATAGGTTTTTTACTAGATAGTATACTTATAGTAGGTTATACTAATACTTAGGTAGTTTAGGGCTAGGTTAAAGTTAGTACTAGGGTAGGTTATATACCTTAGGTATTATAGTATCTTTTTATAATATTTACTTCTCTAGAGAAGTAAAGTATATAAAGCTAGTTATAAACTAGACTAAGCTAGCCCTAGGTTAGATATAGCACTAAGTTAAAATAGGGGGGGTACTTACACTATGCTTAAGGATAGTGGAATTTTATAGTATTATCTATAGTAAACTAGAGTTAAGTTAGTATTAATGTAGTATTATAATTAGGGGGGAGGGTATTTATAATAATAATAATAACACTAAAAAAAAAAGAGAAAAAAGGGAAAAAAAAAGAAAGTTACACTTAAAAGGGAAGGCCTTATTTATATTCTTAGTAACCCCTCCCCCCCCCCTCTAGAACCTAGCGCTAATTACTCTAAGGCCCTGCTTTTTTAGCATATAGAACCTAGTGAAATATTTTTAAGTCTATAGTAGTATATAATATAAAACAGTAGTGGTACTAACCTAGTACTAGGAAAATAACACTAAAGTAACTTATAAGATTATACTACTCTTTGCTATTAGCTAACCTAACCCCCCCCTAATATAGGACTATACTATACTAAGTTTTTATCTATATTCTATATATTTCCTAGTAATATAGGCCATTAGTTTAGCCTATAGAGCACTATTTCTATATAATTAGAACTAGTAGGGGGCTATAGCGCCCCTAATATAGTATTTATATTATATATAGGTTTTCCACCCTATACTAGGGTTTTTCCTATATAGTTATTAGGAGGAGAGGTACTAGATATTAGGCCCTAGGCCTAACTAGCGTATTAATAAATAAATAAATATATATTAATTAGTTCTTTATCTTTTATATTTATTTTATAAGTTTAGCCTATAGTCTTTTTATAAGCTTAGCTAACTAATTTATTTATAGTAAGTTAGCTTAAGTTATTATATATATTAATTAGTTCTTTATCTTTTATATTCATTTTATAAGTTTAGCCTATAGTCTTTTTATAAGCTTAGCTAACTAATTTATTTATAGTAGGTTATTTAGTTATTTTTTTTACTAATATAAATAGAGTTAGGGGTAATTTAATTTTTTAAGCTTAAAAGTAATTAGGTCTTATTATTCTATTTATAAGCCTCTATCTATGCTTTATATATTATACTTCTATTATTCCCTAAGTAATTAAGCTAAATATTAAGACTATATTTATATTTACTTTATTCTATTTATTCTAATTAATTACCTTCTTCTTAAGAATTTTACTTAATAGCTTTATTATTTAGTAATATAAGGGATATTTAGTTAAGTTTTCTATAAAAACTAATTTCTCTATAGTTTAATTCTAAGTAATAGTCTTTACTATTTCTACTAAAAGTTTCTTTTAAATATATTTTATATACTAATTAATTATTTAATATACTATATTATTACCTTTAAATTTATATAAATTATTAGGGAAAAAGGGAAGGGCCTTAGCCTTTCTCTTTAGTATCTTATTAAATATCTAATCTAAATATTTTTAATTTAAAAATATAAAAGGAAAAATATTCTTAATAATTTAGTAGAAATAAAAAAGAGAAAGAAAGAGATAAAGGAGTAATAAAAAAGAAAAAAAAAACAAATAAAAAAGTAATAAGTAGTAAATAAATAGGGAGAGGTTATAGTAGACCCCCTTTCTATCTTAGTCTTCTCTTATTACTTTCTACTTAGATCTTTAGTATTATTTTATTTTAACTTAACTTATATAATTTTTATTACTTTATTTTTTATTAGTTTTTTTACTTAGCATTTAAAGCTTTCTAGGTTAAGTACTATATATTTTTAAGGCTATAAACTTACTATATTATTAATTTATATAATAATTACTATACTAATTAGGTTGCTAGACTTAATATAAATTAATAGTATATAAACCTTTTCTTTAAACCCCTTTTTTTCTTTTAATTATTATTTAAATCTTTCTTCCTAAAAAGTTAATAGTAATTTCTATCTCTTTACCTTTTAATTTAATTTTTTATTATTTACTAGTAATTAAGTTATTTAGTTTTTTAACTTATAGTTTACCTCTTTATATTATTAGATTTATTATTTATATACTTAGTATAGTTTACCCTAATTTTTTATTTATTTATTTAAGCTTATTCTTTATATTTAAATTTAATAAATATATTCCTTTAATTTTAGCTATTCTCTCTCTAATTATTATAGCTATATTTTAACTATTTTCTACTATAATATTTATATCTTTAGCTATTTATTATAAGTAGTTTTCTATATATTTTTTATCTTAAAATTCTTTATTTTTTAAATAAGTCTTTAGTTAATATTTTTCTTTACCCTTTAAATTCTTACTTTTTTTAAAGTTTTTACTCTTTAATTTAATCTTTAGTTAGTATTTATTTCTTCCTTTTATTATCTAAGGAAATAATTTATTAATTAGGTTAAGATATTTTAAGTATTTTTCCTTATAAAATTACTATATTTCTTCCTCTTAATATAGGATTTTAATAATATAAAGTTTATAAAGAGAGTACTATAATAAAGGTATATACTATATATAATATCTTTATATTTCCCTATTTTATAATAATTTATTTATTTTTTATAGTATATTAATCTAAATACCTTTAAATATAAATAACTATATTTATTATATACTACTTTATTTTTAAGTATATTAGTATATTTTACTCCTTTTATTTTATTTAAATCTTCTATAGTATTAAAACTAGGCTATTTAGTTTCCCCTTTTAGTTTATTTAATTATCTCTTTTCTTATCTTATTTATTTAACTAGCTTTTCTTTATTTATTTATTTTCTTTATTTAACTAATTTTTTCTTACTAGGTAGTTTAGTTTATTTAGTCTATTCCTTATTTAATTATCCTTTATCTTATCTTATTTATCTAGCTAACTCTTCTTTATTTATCTATCTACCTTATTTAACTAATTCTTCTTTACTAAACTATCCCTTATCTTGCCCTATCTATCTAGCTAACTTTTCTTTATTTATTTATATTCTTTATTTAACTAATTCTTTTTTACTAAGCAGTCTAGATTATTTAGTTTATTTTTTATTTAATTATCCCTTATCTTACTCTATCTATTTAACTAGCTTTTCTTTATTTATTTATTCTCCTTATTTAATTAATTTTTCTTCCTTTATTAAACTAATTTATTTAGTTTTAATTCTTAAATTAAAAATCTAAATAACCTATTAAACTATCTAACTAATTAGTTTAATTTTCTAAATACTTTCCTTAATTTAATTTTTTACTCTTTATTTTCTTATCTTTATTTTTTTAAGTTAAAATTTTAAATTTAAATATACTACTTTTTTCTTATTTAAAGACCTTATTTACTTATTTTTAGGTTATTTATATATTATTATTACTAGCTAATTCTTTATAGCTATCTCCTTACCTTAAGTTATTAAAGCTAAGATAGTTAGAGCTATAGCCTAGTTTTTATATATTTATTTAGTATTTACTTTTTTTTATAAGTATTAAATTATAATATTATTTAATAGTAAAGCTATAACTATAGTAAAGCTTAGATATTTAAATATTTATCTATATATTATATATTTAGCTACTAAAGAAGGTATTTTTATTTAAATATAATTAGTAAATTCTTAATATATAATACTATATTTAAAATATAACTCTAAACCTCTTATAATTTCTTTCTATAGAAATTAGGGAAAACCCTAATTATTAGTAACTATAGTTCTCTATTAAGATATATTATAATAATTAGTTAGTTATAATAAATTAGGTTTATTATATTTATATTTATTTAGAAGTTTATTTACTAAAATAAGTTAGATTTAATAGTATAAAAAAGAAAAAAAAATAATTTAAAAATTTAAATAAAGAGAATCTTACTTTATTTAGAGTCTATAGTATATATAGCTATTTATTACTTTTATACTACCCCCCTATAGGGAGTTTTCCTAGCTTTTATTTATTTTTATTTCTCTCTTTAATTATAACTAAATTATTTATAATAACTATAGCTATTATTTCTTATTTAACCTTAAATAAATTAGGTATTTAAGTCTTAATAACTATAGCTATTTTTTAAACTTACTTATAACTAATAACTATAGCTATTCTTTATTTTCTACTAAAATTATTTAAATATTTAACTATAAATAATACTAATTTTCTATTATTCTAAAGAATTAAATTATTTAAAAAAGGTCCTAGTCTTATTACTATAAAAAGTAGCTAGTTAGACTAGGGGTTATAATAATGTTATATTGGCTAAGTTGATCCGACTAATCACTACGGACCTAATATCATTCCAACCCCACTGGGCAGGTCCTAGGTCGGACCTGCCCCCAACAGGTAGTGAATTCGTACACGGCCGAGTTCTGATGGGGCCCAGGCGGGGTGAAACGCACGGACCACTTCCTTGGCAGGGCGGGGTGCTGTCTGGCAGGTCGGGGACAGGAGACACTAGCTTAGCTTAGCTTGCACTGCTGCCAGGTGCCGTGCCATGCAACTGTGCATTCGCAATTTCGTCTAAACACTGAACCTCGTCTCTCTCGGAGAAAAGTCAGACTTTGTTCACCCAGCCTCCGTCTGCCCTCAGAAATTACCCTTGCACTCTCAACACAAGCACGATGCAGATCTTTTCTTAAAAATATTAATCTCATTTTAAAATGAATGTGATTCTACGAAGCTCGAAATAAACACACACGTTTTGTCTCGGTGACATCAAGTGAGGCGCTCAAACTTCAACTCGACCTCGGAAGCGTCAGGTAGGGACAGGCAGGAAGGAGTCGGACCAGGTGCTCGTCGAGTCCAGCGGCTCGATGGTGTCTGTTGATGTCCATCACCAGGCCAAATCCACAACTTTTATTCTTTCTTTCTCCCCCCTCCCCCTTTCGTCATCTTCCGTTCCTTTAAGCAGGTGTAATGGTCGTGCACTTGTTGCTACTGCAGACGCAGGCCTTGACTTCGACCACCATCAACGTCTTGCAGTCGGTGAACGTTTTGCAGTGAGCTCCTTGGTCTCTGCAGATGTGGCTCAACCTCTTGGCTAGCTTCGCAACACCGGAGGACCGTTCCAGCACGGCTGTGGCAACGCCGTTCAGAAGAGCCTCCTTTTCCTCGGTGCTTGTCGTTTCAGTCATGGCCTTGTATCGGGCCTCGAGCTGGGCCTTTGTCTCGCTCGAAACAGCCATGCCGCCGTCGATGCGAGCTTCATACTGGGCCGCCACGTCGCGGCGGACGGTGGCCGCGATGCCCTTGCCGGCGGACATGAGGTAGATGGTGTCGGCATCGTCGGCGGGCTTGAACGTTGCGCCGTTGAACTCGGCGACAAGCAAGTCCTCGGGGGTGGTGATGCCTTGGAGGTTTTGGTAGAACCGGCCGCTGGATCCCTCGGCTCTGATGCCGTTGTAGGACTCGAGTTCTTCGGGGGACAGAGCGCGCCTGAAGTCGGCTCTCACGGATTCCACGTCTTGCTGGGACGGCGAGAAGGCGCTGGCGGCAGCGGCGAGAGCCAGGATGGACCAGGAAAGCTGCATTTCCTCGACTTGTGTGTGTGTGTGTGTGTGTGTGTGTGTGTGGAAGTGGAAGTGGAAAAGGAATATGTGATTGTCTACTGAGAGACGATGACGAAGCTAAAATGGAAAGGACAGCAACCTTTTGACAAGCGGTATTGATGCTTTTTAATACTTTTCTTGGGTATGTATGTGCTTCCGAATAGGTGCACCCGTCCCATCTGCATATGCATCTACGCGCGTCTCAAATGACGAAACAAACATGTCTGACAAGTCCCCCCTTGCAAAGCCGGCATCGTGACCCTGATATCTCGTCATGACTCGACATTGGAAAGTGCGGTGTATAAATGCACATATGTGTATACTTACTTTATGCACATACATACATACAGGTATATACCTTACAGTACATCCCCTGAATGATTTTACACCCAGTACTTACGCCACCAGACGCCACCAGATGCCTCTTTTTTAAAAGGCACCTTTCTTAGCATTTAATTCGCTGCTCTAAGCTAGGTACTATCTTTGCTTTTGTGGCTTAATGCAAGGCTGTTTTATTGGATAGAATGCCCCCGGCCATGTACCGTTGTAAAATCATACAGGGGGTCTATTGTATGTATGTACCCGCGGACCTTGGAGTTCCACCGAGTTCGGGTACGTCTACGGGTATATACTTTTGTATGTACACAAGTACGTCTGGTCGCACTCTGTTTGCTCTTGAGTCTTACGTCGCACTGTTTTCTGTTTCCGCGTCTTCTCCCACTTGTTGTTGTTTGTGTCAGATGAGCAATGTTCCAATTTTGTTTCTTTTTCTTTTCTTTTTCTTTTTTTTTTCATCTTCCCCCTCTTTTGATGCATGCTCATCACAAGGAGGAGCAACTGGACTGTTGACCAGGATAATGGGCCAACAACGTCCGTGGATGGAGTGAGGCAGTGCATTGCATGTTGCATGTTGCATGTCAAATAAATGTTCACTGGGCGGCAGCGGCGCCTGCACATGTATGCATGCACATTTGTATGTGTACATGCCCGCGTACTGTAGGCGCGCAAGTACATGTATGCGTACGTTTGTAAGTACTTACGTTACTTCCCTATGTATTTCTGTAAATGTTGAGATGCCCTCCAACCTCAATAAACCGCGCAACAGCTACAAACCTCTGCGTCCCCTCCCATCCATCTCCCCATCTATTATCTCCCATCTATTACTCCCATCTGCCTCTTTAAACCTTCTTTTCCTTCCTCCTTCCTCCTTTCCCCATCCCGTCCCGTCCCGTCTCGTCTGTCCGTCCTCTTCCCATCCATCCACCCCAAACACCAAGCATCATCCCAAAAGAATGGCCTCCTCCACCACCCACGCCATGAAAATCACCCGCTCGATCCCCGCCCTAGAAAGAATGGTCGGCACCGTAGCCTCCTTGGACCAACACAAGGCCCTCGTCCGCCAGGACATGAAGCGCATCCTCGACCCCCAAGAACGCCTCCACTACCGGGGCATCACCTCCACCGGCGCCCCCTGGCTGCAGTTCGAGGAGCTCTTCCACGTCCAGACCGCCGAGGACGTCATCCGAGCCGAAGAATTCGGCGCCTTCCACTCCCCCGCCGACTACCCGGACGAGACGTACCTCTACGCGTGCGAGATGGGCCTCGTGGCCAGAATGAATCCCAAGCGGACCGCCCAGCTGCAGGCGCGTTCTGCGCAGCGAGAACAGGAGCACCTGGAGGACGGGGAGCGGCAGGCCAAGAAGGCAAAGACGCAGCATCACGGGTCCAAGAAGACGCGTGAGGAGCTTCATGCCCAGTACAAGGCCACTCGGCTGGGCTACAAGAACTGGGAAGAGCTGTATGATGAGGTGGCCAGTGATTATGTCAGATGGGCTTGTTGGCAAGGATGATGTCTTCTGGGGGAAGGGGGGTGTGTGGTGAGCGGGTTGTTTTTTTTTTTTCTTT